>CM040243.1:141739014-142039014 GCA_022545495.1 Chrysanthemum lavandulifolium
CAACCTTAATTATCCAAACCGCCCTCTTGCCCATGCAACGACTTAATAACTTTAACCCAAAAAGCATTTGGAAAGGAAAATATATCAAATTACCGAGCTATACTAGTTCAATTCAAGTGTTTTATGTGTTCTGTTCAAGTAAGTTAATTTGATTTAGTGGATGTGCTTAAAGCAATGAATAATTGAATACAGCTTGAATGACAATAACTTATCCTACAAAAGATTATCATGTCTTGCAGGATTAAACACCAATATTCACAACATTAATTACAATATTTGCCAATAAGTCCATTTCTACATAGGCAATGACTTACCTATAACAGCCCAACTTTTATATGTACAAATTTTGATAAAAACTTATTTTGCTGCAGCATGATGTTTTGCTAGCTTTGCAAGGACTCCAATAGCTAGTGAATTAATATAAGTACATGGCTCGGTACATGACGAATTCATCCGCGAGTCTATAAAGACATCTTCCCTATTAGGACCTCCTAGGATGGCGCCCGTGAGCTCATTAGGATTAGGTGCATCCGTGTTAAACCAGTAAACAAAACTCATCCCACAGTTGACCTCTTCGGTTGCAGCCGTTAGTGGGATAGATGCACCCCTATGATGCGCGTGAAGGGGCGGGTTATGACCAAATCCTACCATTATTGATCTATTTGCCGGGTTGTGACCTAGTAAATAATCCATCTGCAACAAAACATCAACATCAAATATTTACTAAGCATATTTTTGTCCTTAGTACGATGGTTATCAAAATGTTTAAATGCTTGCTTAATCTTTATTTTAGACCTCTTAGATTAAAAAAATAGTAAATGCGCTAAAAAAATAGTACAAATAATGTTTATGCATTTTGTATGCAATGTTATACCTCTCGTTTAGCGAAATCCATGATGTTGATGTGAGTGAAGGTTTTGTCCCCACAAGTGACTTGCATATTGTGTCTAGCCAACAAATCGCTGTAAACACTGAAAAGAAATGCTGTAGATGTCACATATTGTGAATTTGCGCCATCCCTAAAGTGAATCAAGCCTCCTGCAAACATCACGTCTCATTGTAAGTATTTAAGTTCATAAATTGATGAGCCAAACTGATTCTGGGGTGACCGTAAGCAGTCATGGTTCATTATTTATAGGTACTGTTGCATTAGGGATTCTGAAAGGATATTTGATACCTGGGGTCATAAACGGTTGACGATATGGGCTATCAGGAAAAACTGAACATATGTACTCATCAGCTTGTCGTTGGAATGACTCCAATTCCTTTTGTCCTTCCCAATACAACTGTTTCAATGCATGATCAGACCAGGTCAAAATGGGGTCGTGTCAAAATGGTTAAATTAGCATAACCATATGCGTTACTTTGACCCATTAGTTTATGAATATGTCAAGTTTGGTTATGTTTTATCTTAACGTAGTGTGGAACAAATGGATAAAAAGGCGTATGTGGGGCAACGCAACTTGATCAATTATAAGAGTATTGAGTTTGGTTATGATTTAGACCAATTTGTTTAGTCAGATACCTGAGATAGAAGAACCTGAACACCGGCATACTTAAGGTCCCAGCTGAACTCATAAACAACAGCAGATGTGGACTCTTCTACTATGTATTGCAAATACTGTGGATCCTTTGTCGCAACGTATAACCATGATGCACCCCATAGTAACTCATCCTAGAAAGTTATATCATACTTTAACTTGATATTTTATAAAATCACAAACAAATGCTTGTTATGCTAAATTCGTAAGAACGTTAATAATTTACATTATAACCGGAGTATGAGCAGTAAAAAGGGCATGCGCCATCAAAAGTTCCTTTATAGTCTTCAGCAAATTGAAATAGCTGCATATTTATCATTCGATTTCTTTTGAGTAGAAAAAAAAACTAACCTTGAAAAAATGCTTAGCAAAATGGAATTCGATAAACCTTTTTGGCTGCATCAAGGAGTTGTTCAGAGTAGGGCTTATCGACATTGCTAAAAACTATAGATGAAGCAGCTAAAGCCGCAGCTGTCTCGGCAGCAACCTCAGTCCCAGGACGATTTTGATTAATCTCCAATACTGTTCTTGGTGTTTTCATGTCCTCAGGCTTCATCCAACACTTATGATCCTGATTTGGATCTCCTACCTATAAATCACTTATATTCAAATATATATTATGAGAAAATGTTCCAGTGTTTCTTGTTTATAAGGCTAATTTCAAATGGTTTGTTTTTATTTTACGTGTTTATATATTACTTTTAGGCAGAAATAAGACACTATACTCTATTTCCATTTCTGTATGAAGAGCTACACCGTATATTAATGTATCGTCCCTACGAAAAATCACAACAAGGAGAATCAATCGGTCACCTGAACAAACAAACGGTTTTCTTGACAACTAGCCTTAAGAAAATAATCAGTGCCCCATCGGATACCATCAAGAAGATTATTCAGTTCTCCTGCTTCTGTAAGCTCGGGTTCATAAAAATATGCCGCCCATGCCATTGTGGTAACCGTAAATGCCATAGGAAATCCATACTTGACATTATCTCCTGCATCATAGTATCCCCCAACCAAATCAACCTAAAAACATAAGTCAAACAAAACAAAAGTCAAAATGAAAAGTCAGAAGTCTAGAATGCTAATATATATTCGACGGTTTTGGTCTTTTAAGGCTTACACCAGCTTCTTGTCCATCTTCAAGAGCAGAATCACCTCTCCAAGGAGGCCTCGGGTTTGGAGGAAGCTTCCCGGATCTTTGGGCCTCCAAGAAAATTATAGATTTTGTTAGGGCGTCTCTATAATCAAAATGTGCATTTATGCATATAAAGAGACCCGAAAAGAGAGCCAACAAGAGTGTCAAATGGCATGATTCTGTCATTAGAGAAGCTCCTAAAAGAAAACACAAATGTGGTGTTTTATTTTTGGCGGGAAGGTTATGGATGAAATTAGTTTGTTATTTTGGTGGTTGAAAGGTGAATTTGAGACCTTTAGTTGAAACCAACGGTCCAAAAATACCCTTTTGTGTTTAAATTCTATGGTTGGTAAATTTGAAATTGCAACATCCACACGTATGTCCTAGATTCATTAATTACCATTGGTTTGACGTAAGAAGCTTAAAGTTACATTTGATATAATTAGGCAGTGATCGGGACATATTGTTTTTTTTTTTTTCGTTTTTATAGAAATTTGAATGTTAGTTCCGTACATTCCTTTGAAATGTCTTTGCGTATATGTTTTCTAGATCTTCAATCATACCAATAGGTGGTATTCAGGTGCAACAGTGCTTAGCATGCCGATATTTATAACAAAGATATAACTAGAACCAGAGTAGTTGTAAATTGAGTTGATAAATCTCATTTCAGTGGATGTTCCTTGCAACAAATCCCTCAAGGCAGTCCAAAACACGTATGACGTATATGAAAAAATAAAATAAATAAACGACTGTATTACAGGGGCTTTTCAAACTAGTTATTTTTGCAGCTTTTTTTTAGCTAGAAGCGAATAACTTCTAGTATGCCAAGAGGACATAGAAAAGCAAACATAATAAAAGGACAAACACACTACTTCGTGAGCCAATTCGACTCAAGAGGATCTTGTGATTACTTATTACTTAAACTTGTCAGCGATCTGTATTGTTTGAACTATTAACAAAAACAAACTAAAGATGTATCAAATGCTTGTCGTGATCCGAAAAAGATGGCTACCCCTTTAATTAAATTCATCACAAAACTAGTTTTCCATATGGAATATACTTCCTGTATGCCTCAAAAAATTAGTTACAGAAAATTAAGATATCCTGCCAATAAAAATCTATTTCTACATAGGCCAAAGAACCCCTCATTTTGGGTTCAATCTATGCAAACTTTATCAAAATTATACTACTGTAGCTTATTTTTTTGCAAGCTTTGCGAGAACCCCAATCGCACATGAATTGACATATGTACATGGCTCAGTCATGGATGAATTAACCCGCGAATCTACAAATCTATCTTGCCTATCTGGACCACCAAGGATTGCACCCGTGAGCTCATTTGGATTAGGTTTATCAGTGTTGTACCAATAAACAAAACTCATCCCACAATTAATTTCTTCGTTTGTAGCCATCACAGGAACCGATGCACCTCTATGATGCGCTTGAACGGGTGGGTTGTTACCAAAACCTACCATCATTGATCTCTTTAACGGGTTATCACCTAATAAATAATCCATCTGCAATAAACACAGCGACATATGTTCAATGACTCTACATATACGTAGCCTACAACACAAAAAAGTATTTTTTGTGGAACGTTCTTGCACACAAACAACCATGTTCATAGTTACAGACGATTGATGATGACTTCAAAATATTCACATATAAATGGGTCAATGTGGTTATATTTACTAATGATGGGTGGGGTATTTAAAAAAAGATTAAACACGTTGACAATTGCCAAAAAAACATACTGTTGATTAATACAAATACAACCTCCTAGATTATTTCTTTCTAGAAACTAGTTACTAATATGGTAATTTATAACGTAGATTTGTAATGATGTTTCACATTAGTAGTTATTTATTGTAAAATATAAAAAATGGAGTTTGTGTCAACCCAATCCGTTTTGACTCGAACAACATGGTACCTAACCTGCCAGACCCACCCATTATCAGCAAACATTATACCTGTTTCTTAGCGAAATCCATGACTTGAACACAAGTGAAGCGTTTGTCACCACAAGTGACTTGCATATTATGCCTAGCTAACAAATCACTATATACACTGAATAGGAAAGCTGTAGATGTCACGTACTGTGCATTTGCACCATCTCTCAAGTGAATTAAACCTCCTGCACAAGTATTTGATTAGAATAACGTCGGGCCAAAACTGTATCTAGTATGTAGACCAGAAACAGTTTTGGCTCATCATTACGAGCATTGATGCATAAGGATCATAAGAAAAAGACAACAGAAACCTGGGGTCATAAACGTTTGATGATAAGGGCTTTCTGGAAGAACCGAACATATATATCCATCTGCCTGCTGTTGAAACGTCTGCAGTTCTTTTTCTCCTTCCCAGTACAACTGTAATCATTCATTCATTTTGCTTTATTACAATAAAGGTCTAGGAAGATGCACACTTTTTTTTTTTATAACTAGATTATTTGGACTTAATCAGCTAAGCAGGCAGATTCTTTAAGAAACTAGATAATCAGTATTATAACACAGTTTATGTAATCATATTCATAACGTAATTATTTATAAAGATAAAAGGACAACTAGACGCTTGTGGATGGACCAACTCTGCCCCCCGTTTCACACATAGTACAGATTTACGTATTTTGACGTTTCATTCAACAACGTATGGTCTCCAATTAACAACCATACACTGACAAATTTAAAGATGCACCTATACACCGACAAGGCGACAAATTTTGACATTTTTATCTGTTTCTTGTAAGCTTCTTTTCTTCTATTTACTATAAATAAAACAGTCAACAATAAAGTCTAGCTAAAAGTAAATTGTTTAGATACCTGAGAGAGAAGGACTTGGGCCCCGGCAAATTTAAGGTCCCAACTGAACTCAGAAACAATAGCAGTTGTGGACTCTTCTTGTATGTACTTCAAATAGATTGGCCTTTTTGTTGCAATATATAGCCATGTTGCCCCCCATAGTAGCTCATCCTAAAAAGAGTATTTTCCGTATTATCAACAAATTTCTATACTATCAACAACGACTAACACGCTGTATCAAGAAACTCGAAAGAGAGTGATATTTTACATGATAGCCAGAGAACGAGCAATAGAAAGGACATTCACCGTCAAAAGTTCCCCTATGTTCATTAGCAAATTGAAAGAGCTGCAAATGGGATCGACTTTATATATAAGGGAAAGTAAAACCAGCTATGAAAACACGTAGAGATAATGAATATCAAGAACCTTTTTGGCTCCATTAAGGAGGCTACGAGCATAGGCTTGATCAACGTCACGAAAAACAAGAGATGATGCAGCCAAAGCAGCAGCGGTTTCAGCTGCAATCTCGGTTCCAGGACAATTTTGATTAATCTCCAATACTTTTCTTGATGATTTCATGTTCTCGGGTCTCATCCAACACTCATGATCCTTCACTGGATCTCCTACCTAAATATGTGAGTTTAAAATTCATTAAGAATTACTTTACTTAAGTTATGTATGCACTAAAACATAACTTTAAATAAGTTACTATTTGAGCTTGCAATTGATCTGGATCACATGTAATAAATTTATAGTTAATAATAAGATTTCACATTTTATTTAGAAACAAGATGTCATCATGGCCATGTTTTTAATTCCCATAAATAGAACACTATAAGACATCAATTTATTTGAGTACGTATTCAATGAACCATTTATATGTCTAGCATATGGTTGTTCAAAAAGAAATATAAATTAACTATATGTCTCTTTTTGTGGTTTTCTAATGTAGGAGATTTAACCAAAAATAAGCACAAAATATGTTACTTTTAACCATAATCAATGTTCAAAAGCAAGGATGAAACATCCTCATTGTCCACCTAAAACCAAAACCTACAAAACATTGAGGTTTTAGTTGGTTTGTATTTGTGAGAATCGAAAACACGAGTTTGGTCCAAAACAGACATGAACAAATCCATAAGCTATTCATCCATGGTTAAAACATACATGAATATCAATTGATCACCTGAACAAACAAACGATTACGTTGAGTACTAGCTTTAAGAAAATAATCCGTGCCCCATCTAATACCATCAAGAACATTATTCATTTCTCCTGCAGCAGTTAACTCTGCCTTATAAAAATAAGCTGCCCACGCCAATGTGGTTACGGTAAACGCCATTGGGAATCCATATTTCACGTTATCTCCCGCGTCATAGTATCCTCCCACCAAATTAACCTACGAACAAGAGTAAAAATCATTAAATACGTAAAAACACAAATGTCAAAACCCCTTAAACATTTATTATCATGGTTTAGAAAACTTACACCAACTTCTTTTCCATCATCAAGAGCCGAATCACCTCTCCATGGAGGCCTATGGTTCGGAGGAAGCTTTCCGGACCTTTGGGCTTCCAAGAAAATTATAGATTTCGTGAGGGCGTCCTTGTAATCAAAATGTGCATTTACATACGCCGAGAAACTCATAAAAAGAATCAACGAGATCATTAAACCGCGTGATTCCGACATTATGGAAGCTCCTTAATCAAGAGCACAAAATATCTTTATGTTTTTTTTGGCGGGAACGTTATGAATGAAATGATGGTTTGTTATTTTGGGTAGTTGCATGAAAGGGTTAAGACCTTTAGTTGTAACTAATGTTAAAAAAGAAAGACCTCTCAACTCTGTATGTTAAATATTTCTATGGCTACTAAACGTAAAATTGCAACATCCACACATATGTCCTATATTCATTTAAGACCATTAATTAAACCAAATTACTGTAATAACTTCAACAAACATTAAAGTATCTCGAGTTAGGATGATCAGGATATAATGACACTTTAGTATTTATTATCCATTCGGTTACGACATTTCCTTTGGCATGTATGTTTCACGTCTATTGTACGTTAGAGAACATTTTCTTTTTGGTTACCAAGTGAACGGCATATATACTTACAATTCTTGACGTCTGAATTTGATCATAGTATTTGGAGGTGATCACTGAACACGTTAACAAAATTTGTAATCTAACTTGGATAGGAAAAAAGGGAACTTTAACTCACATAGAAGATATACAAAGTTCTTATCTAACTGAATTTGTTTTCTTAACAATCTCTTAAAGCACAAGATAGCACAAGATGTGCTAGAGTCACAGGGTTCGCGTTACAGAAAAAAAAGCTGCTACTTCATTTTTTTATTTTTTTTAATAACTCAAAATCTATAACTTAACCTAAAAACACTTTCTCTCCATCACTCAATTTATATGACATCTTTGCCTCACACATAATCTAATAAAACACAAATTAAAAAAAAATAAAAAAAATAAAAATAATAATAATAATGAAATGGCTATGGCTTAGCTAGTAGGTATAACGCAAATCCCTATAACTTAAAGAGGAAGGGGTGGGGGTATGGTGGTTGAGTTATAGGTTCGTGTCATATGATAACACATATCCTATGGCACCTCACATCCAGGGGCGAAACTACACTTTGTCTTTGGGGGTGGCAGTGCCCTCCACACTTAGCCCATCTTTATGTAGAGATGCAAGTATGAAACCGTTTTTTTTAACCGGTCAGTTAAACCGTAACCGGTTAAAAAAAACGGTTATTTTTTAACCGAACCGGTTAGACCGGTTTTCGGTTTCAACCGTGGACCGGTTTTTACCGTTATGTATCCGGTTTTAACCGGTTTTCTCAAATAACCGGTTTTAACCGTTTTTTTTAACTAGTCATTGCTTAAAAAACCGGTTATAACCGGTTAAAAAATCGGTCAAACATGTGGTCAAACTAGCCGTTGCCAAAAAAAAACGATTTTAACCGGTTAAAAATCGATTTTTTTAACGTTAGAGTAACGGCTACTAAGGCTTTTTTTTTTTTTTTTTGGGTACTTTTTGATGATTTTAAGCCATGGATTTGTAGTATACATATATGTAATGGGTTATGTTTGAAAACACATTAAAAACACTCTCATATCTTTCTTTAATCTCTCTAATCTCTCTATATATATACTTTAATCTCTCTAATCCCTTTATAATGGAAAACTCATAATCACAACAAGCTTCCACTAATCCCTCTGTTGGAACTATTATTACACGAAAAGTTTACACAAATGATGATGTTGTGCGAGTTAGATCAACTCAACGAAAAGGGGATGTCTAGTCTAATTACGATTTGTATGTTATGAATGATGGGTTGGAAAAGGCGCGTTGCAAGAAATGTGGGAACTTTTATATCCCCTCGTCTAACACTACACTAAGTACTCATAAGAACGGGTGCAGTGCGGTTAGCCAAAATGATATGTCACAAGGTACTATTGGTGCGGATGGTCAAGTTTTTATATATGATAATGATGCGCTTCGAGATGATTTTACCAAGTTTGTCATTCAACAAGTGCTTCCCTTGAAACGATCTACTACCTTCTCCATACTTGACCTCTTCTACTCTTTTAACTTCTTCCTTCACTGGACAATATTTGGCGAGATGAGTACCTCCACAAGTGTCGCATCCTACTTGAATAGCATGCACATTCTCTTTCAACTTCTTCATATCTCTCCCTAAACTTTCAAGCTTGTTGGTAATAGCAGAAATACCATCCAAACTACCTCCAATGTTCTGCCATGTCTTGGATAGCTTCAAGGGCTCGAATAGGAGTCATCACAGGGATCGGCCCTGAGAGTCAAGCATTTGCCTTGTGGAAATGTTAAGACCCTTATAGAAGATATTGACTACCTGTTGTTTGTTGAGGTCATGAGTTGAGCACATGTAAAGGAGATCATTGTACCTATCCCAAGCTTGGTACAATGTCTCGTCACCATCCTGCTTGAAGTTGTGGATTTCCTCAAGTTGTTTTGCCATCTTCGATGGAGGGCAATAACGTTGAATAAAAGACCTTTTGAGAAGATCCCATCTGTTGATTGTTCCTGCGGGCAACCTATCAATTCACCTCTTCGCGGCTCAGTGAGTGTCAACGGAAACACTCGGAGCATAACCAAATCGTGAGAAACACCCGGTGTGTTAAAAAGGCCCACGATGTGCAATACATTGTCGACATTATTGTGTGCATCTTCGGTCTTGCTTTCGGAAAATGGGTCTTTTCTCAACTCCCGCATAAACTGATTCTTTATCTCAAAATGCACATCTGCTTCAATGACCGGCCTAACAACTCACCGCCCGTGTTCCTCTCGATCATAGCGAGTTATTCCTCGAGGGTAAGTGTATCAATGTCAATTTCACCCACAGTACCTGAACGGGCAGAGATGATGAAAAATTATCACAAATTGTAAAACTTAAATCAAATCCTAAAATGGCTTCCCGACAGCGGCGCCAAAAACTTGATACTGGATTTCAGATAAGGTTTTAATATTTATGAATACTAGTCTACCTATGGTCTACCTAATGCACTAACGGGCAGAGAACCCGGTCGTGTGTAGTGTAGTAATCGGTAAAGCCGAGGTCGTCCCAAGAGATATGTGTGCGGATTAATTCTAAGTTCTAATGTCACAATATAAAGGGGGGTTTTGATTGATTGATTGATTATTAAACTAATGAATTGAAATGAAATGCGAAATTACGAAGAAAGATAATCAGTAGAGAGAAATGTGATAGCCTAGTTACTAGTCTTGCTATGCCTTATCCAGTTTTCCTATTGAAGCCTTCTAACGCCTTAAGTGGGGGTAAAAGTCACTAGACAGTCTTGGTTCAATTCGTCTAGTATATAAGTCTAAGATTCTTATCCCCACTGTAGTTAGTCGATGGGGGTCTTGGGTAACCCTAACCGTAGTCATGAAGTACCACTACAATCTAGACCCACTCTAAACCTGACATGGTCCACTCATAGGTTCCCTAACTTCTTAAGTATTTCCACATGGTAGGTGGTCTGGTCCTATGGTTAATTTGAAAGCAAGGAGATGGCAGTCATATGGTCAATTCTTACCATTCATCGCAACCTACTCGACTAGGGTCCTATGGTCAATTCAAGATAGCCTTATAGATACTACAATGCTTTAATACAACCAAAATGAGGGTGTCCATGAATAGGCTAAGAAAGCATACACAAAAAGCGATAGTAAAGTAAGAAAACACGAATCAAAGCCATGACAATTTCATAACTAAGCTAACACACGAAGTGTTTAGCCACTCATATTAAATAATGCAGTAAATTCAATGTAAATGATCATAATTGAAGACATTGAATGAATTACAAAGATTCGATATGAAATAACTAATAACTTATTGATAATGATGCGAATTCTCCCTTGGAAGATGGTCTAATGCTGCTGGGAATCGTCCTCCTAGAAGCCCTAAATGTCTCCTGGTATTTTGGTGTTAAGAAGTTGTTGTAAAATGCAGCTTTAGGGCTTGTATTTATAACATCGTCTAAGTTACGGTGTAACCTTAAGTAAGAAGTTACGCCATAACTAACGTATCTCAGACGATCTTATATTCAATAAATACTCTATGGCGTAACCTAAAGAATGGGCTACAATCGTAAAGTGCTCGTAGAGAAAATCATCACTTCTACGCCGCAATCTTGGAATTGAGTTACAGCGTAACCTTCGTGACCACTGAAATCTTCTAAGTCATTGTAAATATACGGCGTAACCAAATCGATGAAGTTACGTCATAACCTTGAACTACGTTGACTTTTGTGTTCATGTGTTAATCATTGTTACGACGTAAATTGAGAGTGGAGCCTACACCGTAACTTACTCTTGGACAACATACTCTTGTATAACTTTGCTAGTTTCCTTTCAAATCCGCGTCTCTTTGTTCCTACGCTCATTTATGCCCTGAAAATGAAATATTAATAAATAAGAGCATATATCCATGTAAAAAAAATACAAATGATGAGCACATTAGGGGGAAATTGACACTAAAATATCAAGACTATTTGATGTTATCATTATATCAAGCAAACTCCTATAACGAAAACGAAAACAAAAAGTTAGACATTTGTCGAAAGTATATGAAAGTGCTCCTCTATTGAAAGGTAATTAAATACTAATCGCGATAGTGTAATTTATGTAGGTTAACAATTTACGCTTCTTGAGATATGTAATTTTAAAAAAATGATTGAAGCGGGTTTTAATTAAAGATATCAATTAATCTCCCTTTTTACTTTTATAAAATGAGTCGCTAAAATTTATAGTATACATGAAAATCTTAGTCTGTAAATAAAATTTTCTCAACATATATCAAATAATTTAGTCATGTAATTTTAGATTTATATACGACTTAAAACATAAATCAAAATTATAAAGTAATGGTAGAAGGTGATTGTCAAAACATATGAAGCACATACATGGGTTACAAGGGGGAAATGGGCTTTTGTTGGCTGAGGCCTTATGCTATGTGTTTTAGGATGCCCCAATCCTAAAAGTATAAATAGAGGGCCTTGGTTCTTTATTTGTTCATCCCTTTCTCTCCTCTCTTGTGTTTTGGCTGAATATTGAGAACCTCAAGTAAGGGTTTTTGGTTTTAGTGTTTAAGCAAAGCAAGAACTCGAGTTTTGTTTAGCGTATCGTTGGCGCACTAGCATTCGGGTAATATTGGTTAACGTGTAGTTGGATAAATGTAGAGATCACCTACTTGGTGATTTGGTTTGGGTTTCGTGCAACTCAAGAACACATACGTGTGTTCATAGCTTTCGCTGTTCGTTTGCTTATTTGCTAAAGGGTACGCGTTTATCATTTATTATTTATGTTAATTATGTTGGTCATACGTGTTTATTTTCCTCTGTGTGCTGGTGAATATTTTAAGTTTATAATAGGTTATTAAATAACAAATCCCAAAAATCCCATGACCCGTCTTCTTCTTCCTTGTGTTCCCGCCAAACCTACAATACCAAAAATAAATAAATAAATAAAGTTCAAACTTTCTAGTTACAAAAGCAAACACAAACACTTGCACAAATACAAACACATACACAAACATCAAACAAACCTAAACACATATTAAAAATTAAAAAGAAAAAGGGCAAAAACGTATAACTTGGCTGGTGCGGACGGCGCGACCCCTATAACGCGAGCAACGGTATCGTTTCCTCGCACCATAGGGCTATAACGTCGATGAAAACGCATTGTACTATGAGCTCCAAGAGGCATGTTTAAAAGTAAAAAAACATAGCAATAATGGTGATAAATTTAGTTGGTAGTAGTAAAATTCAATATACGAGTAATTATTTTGAAAGTACAAACCATTTAAATATGTCAGAATTTTTTAAATATAGCTATAAAAGGTATGTTTAGCCTTTTTCAATAATTAAACCCTAAATATAAATCACTTATAGTACATAAATAGCAGTTATTGAAGACAAAAGTGTAAAATAATTAAATTTTGAAGAAATAAAACTGGAATATACCTTCAAAATCCATGATCTTTGTGCTTTTCGATGTTAAATTTGGTTAATCATGTCGAGCTATCTAACCCTAACCGGTATATTGTTATATTGAGTTTATGTTGAAAATTGTCTCTTTAAATCATAATAACGTGTAAAAATATAATATCTAAATTTTTTAATTCTTTTGCTAACCATTTGTTACTAAAACCATGTATCCGAATTCTATCCAAAAAAAAAATGTATCGGAATTTTCCTATTGTTGGCTTAACCAATCCGAAGAAACAAAAAAAAAAAAAATGCACAAAATTTACAAATAACTTCCATACAATGATATGTAACATAAAAAATTTTGTTATAAAAAGTGATGAATGAAGAGAGTTAATGAGTGGTTCAAGTGTCATGCTATATCATTATGTATATGTTTTTTTTGTAAATTTTGTGTGGTTCTAACAAATCTCGAAAACAAAATAATTTCTGAAAATGAGGGATGAGTTTAGATCGGTTCTTAGGGTGGTGGCAATAATGCCTAAACCATTTTTTCATGCCTAATCACCCACCAATTATATCCTTCCATCTCATCCCATACCAATCTCATACCTAACAATAGATTTTAGTGGCAACCATGCCTAACTCATACCTCATCTATTTATTTATTTATTTTTTATTATTATTATTATTATTTTTTATAATTATATTAAACAATTTAATAAAAACATAATATTTTATTAATACTTAAAAGAAAATTACATAGTACTTATTAAAAAAAAACACTAGTCATCAAGGTATGGTAAGTCTTGAGCGTCCACATACTCCGTAAGATCATAACGGAGACGGTGATGGATATTTTCGTCTTGTAACTCCGGTAGTATATTCGGGTCATAAACTGGCGTGACCGGCTGATCCATTATATGAACCGGTGATATTGCCACCCCGTCGTCTTTTAAAATCATATTGTGTAATATAACACACGTATGAACGATTTTTCGAATCTTTTCGACGGACATAGCCCGGAGAGGATTTATGAGAATAATCCATTTTGCTTTAAGACGACCAAAAGCTCTTTCGACATCCTTTCGTGCGAGACTCTTGCGACTTCTTGAATCTCTTTTCTTCGGTCGGTTGGATAAGGATATGCTTTAACAAACGTTGAATACGTAGGATAGATTCCATCGGTAAGATAATATCCACGTTTGTAAAGCCGTTCATTTAGAGTAAATGAACTGTTTGGCGCCGTTCTATTTCGATGAGTAAGATACAACGGAGATTGATTCAAAACATTGATGTCGTTATTTGCACCGGGAGGACCAAAAAACGAAAGCCAAAACCACATATCATTTGAAGCTACGGCTTCAAGCATAATAGTCGGGTATTGGTGATCACCCCTTTTATATTGCCCTCTCAAATGCCTAGGACAATTTCGCCAAACGAAATGTGTACAATCAATGCTACCAAGCATTCCAGGAATGTGATGTTGCTCTTCATGTGCCTCGAATAAGCGTGCAACGTCGTGAGTTGTCGGCCTACGTAAGAACTCTTGCCTATATAATCGGATTACCGCTTCGCAAAAATGATCAAGGCATTCACCTACAAAGTATACCGAATTATAAAAAATAAAAAATACCGAATTATAAAAAACGAAAACATTATAAAAATACATTGAATTATAAAAAATAAAAAATACCGAATTATAAAAAACTAAAAATTACCGAATTATAAAAATAACCTGATGTTCTTCGTGCCATGTTTAAGTAGTCATCGTATCTATCCGGAGGTCCACCCGTTGCGAGTTGACGAATAGCCGATGTGAATTTTTGCAACGCCGTGAAACTTTTCCCCTAGCGTCTAATCCCTCTTGAAACCATTCGAAATTCGCTTCAATATCACCAACAATTTTTAAAAACAAGCTTTTATTCATACGAAATCTTTCACGAAAAACATTGTGGGGAAACTTTGGGTTTTCTTCGAGGAAATAGTCATTCATTAGAGTTTCTAGAGCTTTTTCACGATAACGGGTAACATGTCTTCGGGTTGAGCTTGTCGTGTCTTCAATGGCATCGCACGCGGCTAAATAGGTTTCTATGGTAGAACCGGTGGAAAATATGTCCTCAGAAGAGTCGGATAGAAAATCTAACTCGTCCTCGGATGAAGAAGATGAAGATGAAGATGAATCCATTTTGTTTGTATAATAGAAATGTTTTTTTTGAGTAAAAGTAGAGATGTTTTTGTGTGTGAAATAATGTAAATAAGTAGTGTTTAATAGGTAAAAAAATAAAAGGAATTTTGTTTTTTGTTTTTTTAATAAAACATAACGGTAAGATTTGATAGCCCAACGGCTAGTTGCTTGGGATGTAGAATCGGCAACCTTTGCCGATTATCTTGATTTTGAAACCACACCGAATGAAACCGACGAAGTGGCTTTGGAAACCCCGATCGGCATGGTTAATGCCGATTCCATGCCGTCTTGGGTTGCCACCACCCTTAGTAAAAACAAAACCGAAACCGAACCGAAATATTCGGTTTCTATAAAACACAAAACCGAAACCGTTCAATTTTTTGTTCGGTTTTTTCGGTTTATTATCGGTTTTGGTTATTTCGGTTTTTAACCGTTTATATTTGGGTGTAGCCAATTTATACTAGGGCTGAGCATCGGGCCGATCCCGACCCGGCCCGACCCGAATCCCGACAAGCCAAGAACACAACCGACTCCGACCGACAAGCCCGACTAACATGATTCGGGACTCGGGATCGGGATGGGATTCGGGATTTGATTGGTTTTGTTTGTTGTTTTTTGGTTTTTGGCCCGTCCCGACCCGATCCCGACAAGCCCGAAACCCGACTAACCGAAAAACAGAAACCGAGTCCCGACCCCGACAAGCCCGACTAACATGATTCGGGACTCGGGATTCGGTCGGTTTTGCTCACCCCTAATTTATACTAACAAACATGTTTTACGTAGAAAATTGGTTATTCTTCTTTATCCTATATTTATACAATTATACACATATAGATGAGACACATACACACATTCAAGTGAACGTACACATAATATAATCATTGTCACATATGTATTGATATATTGTCAAGTAAACACACGCACACGACAAACACGCATATAAACGTTAAGATAAATATATTATAAATTCAGCCACAAAATGAATTAGTTTTTATAAATTTGATTTATTTAGTTATTTTATATTATATTAATTATATACTACTTTTTTCGTCTTAAAATTATAGTCTATATTTCTCTTTTAAAAAAATAATTGTTCACTTTTCATTTAAAAAAAAGAAAAAAAAATTAGTGAAGGAATATTTTACATGAGTGGTTGAAAATTATACTGATCCCACTTTTATTAAAATATGTGATTTTTGTTTTTGGACAATAATTTTGGAACGGAAAGAGTATTATATAATAAAATTGGTTTGGTTCGATTTTTGGACGAAAACCCAAGCTATTTTTTTGGTTTTTGAAAAAATATAAACCGAACCATTGATTTTTAGTCTTGATCGATTATTTCGGTTTGGTTTTTCTAGGTTTTTAGTTTTCTGTTCACCCCTACTAAAAATTGATACGGTTCCGTCTTGTTGATCGGTTTTAGATAATCTGAACACTCATTAGTCAACCGTAAGAAGAGTAAAAAGAAAAAGAAAAAAAAGATTGGATGCGACGCCTGAGAGATTCGAACTCTCGCGGGGAAACCCCATGTACTTAGCAGGCACACGACTTAACCACTCGGCCAAAGCGTCGCTTTTTGCTTTTCTTCTTTCAAATAACATTTAATCATAATAATACCACATCTCTCTGAGATGATCTTCTTCTTCCTTTGAATAATAAAGTAATACACTATCAAATCATCACTTTATTTATTACAAATGAATTATTATCATTTCTTACACACAAAGTAAACCTACCAACTGTCTGTTATTCTAACAAACAGAATCATCAATGGCGACAGTGTTGGGTAATTTAAGCGCAGGTGAACGTCATATACTGACGGCGGTTAACACCGGTGCATCAAGCTTATCCCTTTTAGGTTCTGGATTCATTGTTTTTTGTTACTTAGGGTTTAAAGACCTCCGAAAGTTCTCATTTAAGCTCGTCTTCTTCCTCGCTTTATCGGTAATTATATCAGATTGTTTTGTTTGATTATTATTAGTGTATATTTTTGGATGCTTAGGGTTAAAGGTTTTGAGATTTCTGATCACTTGCTTTAGTAGTAAGTTAGTTGAGATTTAGGGACTGGTTGATATATTATATTATCATCAATGTACTTCTTTTTACTTATTCCGTTAAGAATAACGAGTCTTCCTTCACTCACTATTTTTTATCAAGTATAAAAATGGTAACATCAATGAACTATCAAGTTAAGGTTTGGCTAGTTAACTTCTCTCAACTGCCGTGTTGCGGGATTGTTGAGGGGAAGTGAATGCTTATGGGATGCATTTCTGGATAATGCAAGTAAAGTGCTTAAATACAAACTATTTGTGTCTTGATGATAAACATGCCTGGTACGTTATTTATACCAAACTACTTAACTTCATTGCTTTTACTGACATGGCTCTTAGATTGTGTCGACAAATAGTCTCTAGGATATCTTAGACAAAAGTTGTTGCTTCACTGTCCTTAGCTACTCTCGGAGGTTGTTTGCATTATTTACTTCGACACTTTTTTGGGATCTTTCAATGGGTGAGCAAATCATTGTGTGGCAATTTTTCAGTAATACCTGCTTTTAGTACATACTAAAGAGTCATGGGGGCTTAGCAAGTTTTTCTGTTTCTTTGCCTATGAAAAACGCTGCTGTTCTGTTCTGCCAATCTCAGTTAAGTGTGCAATGAGGAGAAAGCGATAGGTTTAGGATAATCCCTACTTCTAGTATAGAATTAAGTGGCTTAAATTTCTTCCATTTGTTTTACCTGTTGAATGGAAGACAAACTTGTCCCAAATCGAAAGTTTGTACCAGTCTCTGGAATTGATCCTGTTTAGAACATGAAAGTTTATGTGCTTCTGTCAATCTCAATTCAGTGCCAACATATCAGCAGATAGGTAATAACTTATGTTTATTCTTTCTTTTTCGTTCTTGGTGCAGGACATGCTTTGCAGCTTTTTCAGCATTGTTGGGTATGGATGTTAAAAACGCAGTGAAATTAATTTTCTTCTTCTGATAGAGTTCTGTATCTGCTTAGATGGTTTTTTTGTATATGCAATGATCCATCCAAAGACTGTCGGCTAAATCCACTAAAATAGTTTATTTTTGTATATGCAGTGATCCATCTAAAGGATTCTTCTGTTACGCTCAGGGTTACAGCACTCATTTCTTTTGTGTAGCATCTTTCCTTTGGACTACAACTATCGCTTTTACTCTTCATCGTACAGTTGTCAGACACAAAGCTGATGTTGAGGATTTTGAGCCCATGTTTCACTTGTATGTTTGGGGTATGCACCGACTTTTGTATGTTAGTAAAGTAGGAGTAGGGATAAGAGGATGAAGTTTAATTGTATTCACTATAGATAAACGAAAAGAGTATGTCTTTCCAAAATATTTCCATGTCTGGCAATGTTTAAAGAACCGTAGTTGCCTTTTTTCTCCAACCCTTTTATTACAATTTCTGATATAGTGCATCAGATCTATAAGATTGGATACATGCCAAACATACATCTGATCCCTTAGTTAATGAATTTAGATTGATAGATTTGGTAAATGATATGCTACATTCATTTGGTATTGAGCCATCCCATATTCCTCATAATGAAAGCTAACAAGAATGTTATTTTTCTTCAGGAACATCAGTTGTTATGACAGTTTTACGGTCTATTGGTAATGAACATGGACATCCAGGCCACATAGGTCGTGTAGCTGCATGGTGCTGGACAGAAACTGGGCGAACAGGGCAGGCAAGTATGAATTGGTCATGGTTTGACTAAAAGATTTCCTTTGTTTGGTCATTTCTTCCCCTTTTATTTGGCTTTGGTAGAAATATGTGTTACTGCTGTTCATTTTGCTAAGCTATTGAAAATGTTTACGATGTTGCCTTCCTTGCTGCATTATTGGAGTCAGTTCCATTAATAGAGATCATTCCCATTTAGTAAAAGACAGTGACTTAGTGCTCAAAGCCCCCCTTCTTCTCTGACAATAGTATAGGTATGTCCTTAGTGGTTGTAATTAGCTAGTTTATCCTTAGTCGCTTTTAGGTTACCATTGTTTTTTGGTTCCTGAAACCCGACAACCCACTTGTTCTTCTACATAAACCCAAATTATAGTCCTCTTGATGTTTCTTTCTCTATAATATACAGAAAGAGCATAGATACTTACATGAAGGCTTATCAATGTGTCGGATAGATCGGATCAACAAATGATTTGATCTGGTATCCAATTAAGTGGATCCATGATGATCCAAATTAACTTCTTTATAGTTTCACAATTCCAAAACCGTAACACTTTTTATGCAAAAAGAAAACTTGTAATAAACCACAAAACACATGTACTCTTTTACACAGTTATGTAAATACGTAGAATAGAACTATTGTTGAAACCCCTAGTTAATGACCATGCATGTTTATTGGAGTGATATATTTCTACAGGCTGTCCACTTCTTTACCTTTTATGCACCTCTGTGGGGCGCAATTCTTTTCAACGGGATCGTTTACTTTCAAGTCATACGCATGCTAAACAATGTGACCCGTGTAAGTTTGAAGTATTCGTTGAGCTAGTCGGTTTATATGTGGTGACAATTAGACCATTCAGGCATTGGTCTAAGATGTTTTCTGTAAATTTCAGATGGCAGTGGGCATGTCTGATCGGGGTTCCCAGTTAGATACACGAGCAGATATGAAGGTATCTACTATATCTTTTCATGTGGCAATCTCGACAGCTTTACTATTAAATGGGTCATCTTGGGTTATGTGTTTATCTCTAACGGGTGGAATATAAAAATAGTAAAAAAGGAAATAGGTCAAATCAGTCAATATTGGCCCAAAGGAAACTCAATTCATAAAATATCACTTGTTTTCACCTGTTACCCAACCTGCCCAATTCGCGACCTGTAACTTCCATGTCAGTAGATTGCGGAGCTCATGAAAAATCTAGAAACTATATATATCATGTCGATAGTGAACCCAATCCGACCACTATAACCATCGGTCCCAAAAAAAATATTGTATCTATAGTATTTAGTAACCTAATAGTCACAAGAGTACAATATTTATGCACTGATTAACATGATTTCCCAGGAGTTTTATTGAGTCATGTAAAAAGCCTTTTTTTCAATATGCAACAGAAAGGTTGCATACAAATACTTTTCTCTTTGGCTAACCTTTTCTTTTAAAAGTTGTTTTTTTAGCATATTGGCTCATTGCTATCTTTCTTTGGACAGGCTTTGAACCGGTGGGGTTACTATCCACTCATTCTTATAGGAGCATGGAGTTTTGGCACAGTCAACCGTATTCATGACTTCATTGAACCGGGTCATAAAATCTTTTGGCTCTCTGTTCTTGATGTTGGAATGTCAGCACTGATGGTAAGTTTCCATATTGACTTTGTTTATCTATAAACTAGCATGATTCAGCTGCTTCTTATGTTAATCATGATATACTCTATCTGTTCCTTGAATCTTGCCACAATGCTACCATTGACTCAAATCCTAATTTTCAAATAAAACCCTTTACTGCATGTCTGATTATTTAAAAGTTTTAAATATAAAATCCTGTGAAGCAAATTAATACCATTACTTTAATGTGTTACTATGGCAGAGATGCTATTCTGTAACTAGGAATGTGTTAGAACAAGTAACACAATGTGATTTGCTGATTATTATGGGATATCTGGTAGCGATTAGTTAATCACACTGAAACATGATGCAGGGTCTTTTCAACTCAATAGCATATGGCCTCAACTCTTCAGTACGGCGGGCTATTTTTGAAAGACTGGATCTGTAAGTCTTTGTAAACTTTGCAATTTCCATTGCATAAACAAACTCAAATTTTCAATAAACTGAAATTGTCCATCACAAAAGCATCTGTTAGTGTCTTTAGCTTTCATCTTTTAGTTATTGACTTATCGAATGTATCCCGGAATCTGGCAAGGTGTATTTTCTGTGCATAAAGTCCCCAAAGTCCTCTATGCAAATAAGAGATTGTTGTCTAAACAATACAATCATATTGGTCACTCTAGTTATTTACAAAGGAACTTAAGAATCAGGACAAAAAGTGTTTGGGGCTTACCCAACCCCAACCAAAGTTACCCCATTTAAGCCGTTACCCAACCTTTGACCCACCCATTTCACCACCTCTAAGATGGCATGCATGCAAATATCTTACTTTTTGTCTCATGGGTATTTCCAGGTTACCTGAAAGCATCAGAAGATGGTTCCCGAAGAAGTTAAAGTTAAGAAGCCAACAAGCACAGCACGAGAGTGAACTCGTCTCTTTGAAAATTGATGAGCAACATTAATAGCAACATCAAGAAACCAAACCATTCGGAATCTCGTCTTTCTTCTCATCAGTGAGGTATTGAAAACACTCTCAAGGAGAACTGATCAAGTTATCGATATTTTTCAGGACAAAAGAGGCAACAGCAGCACCCCTAAGTATCTTAAAATTGGGTTGCTCATAGCCTTAAAAGAGATTCCTTTCTGTAGTGATTCTTTGTAGACACTAATTATCAGTTAGAAACTAATGATGTAAAAAGATTTGCTAGTTACGATTGCCTTTGGCCCAGTCAGTGTCTTGGACAGTTATAGGTTAAGACATCGTCAATGAGCATGTGTGTGTATTTTGAACATTTAGTAGTAGTATTTTTGTGTACTTCAGTTGTTCAGAAAGTAGTAACATGTGTTTGTATTTTGACATAACACCATTTATTGAACTCCTTATTCATTGAGGTTTTCATGCATCAACCGAATTTCTGAATTTCCGCAAGAATAATCAAAATGAGTTGGATATAATATAGTGCGAAAACAAATATACATACACACTTTACACACTCACAAATTAAGCTGTAACAGATAGTGTATATACACACTAATGCATGCATACTTCATAATTATACACATAACGTCTTTAATATAATTTTCTAAGGATGCTTTCTATCAACACACAACATATTCTTATAATGTTTTGACTATTACAAAATGCCATGGCATTCATATTATGCAAATTGACGAGGATAATCTTGAACAAAATTTAGTACTATATTTGCTCATGAGTCATGATCAAATGAGCAAACGTCAACCACAAGCACATGGATCATCAATCAGCATAATTTGTTCATCATCCGCGTTTCTAAACAACCAGTATCCAACAGCCAGTCCAACAACAATCGCCACAAACACACCACCATTAAATGACATCACTGCAAGCATCATAAAGTAATTGATCACAGAGGTCATTCCAAATAGCACAGATCCAACTAATCTCTTTCGTTTTCTGCTAGAGAAAAACTTGGTGTAAAGTAGAGGTTCATTTTCAACAGGTCGGACGACGCCATTAGCTGTTGAGGAAAGGAGCTTCAATTGGAGACGATGAACTTCTAAGAACTGGTACAAGACAGGAAAAAGGAAACACACAATTAAGGTGATGAAGTAACTAAACCATGAATCAGTCTTCCATGAATCAATGAGCAGTGTGACTTTGTGTCCCCAGTAAAAGGTCATGTGCATCATCTTGTGATGGTTTAAGGTGGCTAAAACTGAAGATTTATATCAAAGTTTAAGATTTAAAAAGTTAATATATGTAGTACCATTAGACCATTAGTACTACACATAACTTTGTACTACTGGCAGCAAAGCTTCAATATTGAATCTTTTGTTCCATAAATTGACTGCCACTTTCCTGAATATGCATTAGGATAAAACTGGGATCAATGAAGATCTTTTTTTTTATATTATTTAGAACATATGGGTAGATGGAAGTTGTTATCAAACTTTTGCATGCAACACTTTTTTCTATAAATTCATATTATAACTGATCCTACTTACCTTTTTTCCTATAAAAGTCATACTGAAAGAAAAGGTCGAATGAGTTGTTAGTGTAATGTAACTTTATCTTTTTTCAAAAGCTTTCAAATCAAAAATGTTTTAAAACAATTTTTCTGATTTAATCACATGGGGAATATTTGGTTATGGTACAGGGCTCCAGAGTACAACCACATACTTTTTTTTTAGCAACACATACTCCTACTTGCTATGCAATGTGTTTACATTTTTTTTTTCTTTTGGTGTAAGTATGTGTCAACGTGTTAAGTTTATCTAATGTTAATACATATATGTATGGTTTTATATGTGTATCAACTTGAATACCTTATGCAAAGAAATAATGAATAAATTATTAGTTAACTTGAATATTTTTAAGTTTTACCAACACAGTATGTGTGAAATGATAGAAGTAACTCAAAAGATGCATGGTATGAAAACTAAGAACTCTCTTTGTAATGCTAAGAAGTTAGGGATTCCTATTATTATTATGGCTCCTATTGTAACTTTGAGCAAACCATGATTTTAGTCCGTAATAGCCGGGCATTTGCCATGCTGTTATCTCAAATTAAAATTAACAAAAGGGAGAATACTAAAAAAATGCATCGAAGTTGACATTTTTTGGGATTGTGTACAAACTATTTTTTTTTCATTGTAACACAAAACTTGATAATTTTTGTTATTGTATGTATGATTTTCAACGTGTCCCATGCCGGCGTGTCAGAGTGTTACACGTACACTGCCAGCGTGTCAAGAACTACTTTTTTTTATTGGGATAATGCTAAAAAAAATGCATCGAAGTTGACCACTTTTAGAATTGTGTGTAGCCAACTATTAATGGTCGTTAGTAAATAACTTCAAATTCCGTTTTCTTACGTTTTTTTTGTTTTCACACGTTTTCATCCATTCTTATACATTTTTGTCCGTTTTTATAAGTTTTCGTCCGTTTTTATATGTTTTCGTCTGTTTTTATACGTTTTCGTCCGTTTTTAAACGTTTTCGTTCGTTTTCTTACTTTTTTGTCTGTCTTTATACGCTTTTGTCCAATTTTTTACTTTTTTGTATGTTTTCTTATGCTTTGATGTTTTCATCCGTTTTATACGTTTATGTTCGTTTTTACACGTTTTAAAACATTTTTGCTCATTTTTATACGTTTTCGTTCAATTTTTTTACGTTTACATCACATTCTCGTTCGTTTTTACAAGTCTCTATTCTTTTTTACACGTCTGTGTTCGTTTTTATATGCTTTTACACGTTTCCGTTCATTTTTATATGAACAAAAACGTGTAAAAACGAACGTAAACGTATAAAGACAAATGAAAACGCATAAAAACGAGCAAAACATAATAAAACGAACGAAAACGTATAAAAATGGATGAAAACGTTAGAAAATGGACGAAAACGCAAAAAAACAGACGAAAACGTATAAAAACGAATGAAAACGTAAGAAAACATACGTAAACGTAAAAAACTGACGAAAACGTATAAAAATGGACGAAAACAGATGAAAACATAAAAAAGTAAGAAAACGGACAAAATATATAAAAACTGATGAAAACGTAAACGTAAGAAAACGGACGAAAATGTTTAAAAACGGACAAAAACGTATAAAAATGGATGAAAATGTAAGAAAACAAATGACGATGTAAAAAAACGGACGAAAGCGTAATAAAACGGACGAAAACGTATAAGTACAGACGAAAACATATAATAATGGATGAAAACTCATATAAACGTGAGAAAATGGAATTTTAGTTATTTAATAACGGCCGTTAATATAAAGGACTAACGATGTAACGCTTAGCCTGACTGGATACATACAATAACACAAATTCAAAAGTTTTGTGTTACAATGAAAAAAGAAAAATAGTTGGCTACACACAATCCTAAAAGTGGTCAACTTCGATGCATTTTTTTAGCATCATCCCAATAAAAAATATATTTCTTGACACGCTGGCAGTCTACGTGTAACACTCGGACACGCTGGCACGGGACACGTTGGAAATCATACATACAATAACAAAAATTACCAAGTTTTGTGTTACAATGAAAAAAAAATAGTTGAGTATACACAATCCCAAAGAATGGGGATCTATTGCAAAGTGGGTAAAATTAAAAAGTGTAGAAAGTCATTCATAGTGTGACACGTGTCCCCCACTCTAAATTATATATAAAATCCGCCCAGGGGTAATATGGTCTTTTGATCCATTTTTTCTTTTCCACCTCAAATTTCAAACGCACATATCTCTTAAACTATAAACTTTTAGAAAAAACTGATTTCACCATAATTTTTAAAATTCGATTCTCTTTAATTTGGTATAAATCTTTTTAATTATTTGAAACTTTTTTTGACATATTCATTGGGTCACGCTTTTATGTTTTGCTATTTTGATCCTATTTTTACCTTAAAATTGCGAATCATAAAATACTTAAAACATAAAAGTTTTAGATTTTGATTCACTCTTTACCCAGGAATTTGAATCACTCAAATCCGATATAATATGAGTGACATATCACACGTTAAAGATGACGTTTTAGTCATATTTGTTGCACACAAGGTGATTGATGAAATGTCTAGCTTAGATTTTTAGTGTTAAAATTGAGCTAAATGAACTAATTTTTGTCCCACAACGCATCATTAATCATTTTATTAATGTAAAACTCAAAAAAGTGATGTTTTTTAATAGTTAAAGTTTTTAACTATTAAAACTGATGAACCAAACTGATAAACTGATGAACCAAGCCAAAACTGATGAACCACGAAAGTGGGTCCAAGAACGCTGATAGCCAAACTTTTGAGCGAAATATGAAGATTAAAGGACGTTCAAGAACAGACAGGAAGCGGGGTGGCCTGTGCACTCCCCTCACAAAAACTCCAAAGGAAATTCTGGCCATAGACTTGGTTAAGTTCACAGCTCCCCCACCCATGTTGAGTCTGGTGGAGTCCCGGAACAAAGACAAATTGTAACACCCCCAAAATCACAAAGTGACAGCGGAAGACTAATCGGGGTATTACTTAGAGGATCATAGTCATAAGTTACAGAAAACGACTCTAAAGAGACGTTTTTAATAAAAGTTTGTTACCATTTCATAAACTCAGTGTTCAGAACACCAAAAGGAGATACCACATGTCTCGATGTTACACAAAAGATAGTTTAAATGTTTCGAAATGATAACTTTAATTTAAAACAACACCACTTCTAGCGCCTCGTGACGTCCACTCCACACCTTCATGATATTCTAATTTGTACCTGAGATAAGCATGCTTAAAAAGATCAACAGAATGTTGAGTGATATTCATAGGTTTAAATAATAAGTTGAACACAAGCAAAAGATGATAATTGCTTCGAATACAATCACCATGGAAAACATAGATTATTATTATGCGCTAAGCTCATGACACCAAACTAACTGCATACACCTAATTCATCGTGTAAGTAATAATATTGCCCTCGAGATGGAATTGCCAATTCCATAGTTAACCAAATATAGTGCGCCCGGTTATTTCCGATAACCGAGTCGGGTCGTTAATTCCCATAGTACTATCCACAATATTCGCGTTCACTAGCAAGTGATTAATGGTTCATGATGTAAGGGACTTATGGCGTGCAACTTAGGCTATAATAATAATGATCAGCAAAGATACGCTTTAAGAAAAGACTTGTGTTCTAGTTTATAGCATGCATCTCCTCGCGGGTTTGAAATAAATAAGTAAAGGCGAGGCTATGAACTCACCTCGACAAACAAAAGTCCGAGTAGTGTAAGGTCAAGTAGTGTGATCACGAAGTACCGTCACGCAACCTATAATTAGTATGGCAAGCCTTAGTTTATTATTTTCATTCATAATTTAGTGTATTGAAAACGGTTGAGGTATTCTCAAGAGTTTGTCTTTGACCTGGATACATACAATAACACAAATTCAAAAGTTTTGTGTTACAATGAAAAGAAAAATAATGGCCACACACAATCCTAAAAGAATCAACTTCGACGCATTTTTAGCATCATCCCAATAAAAAATTTCTTGACACGCTTAGCCACGTAACACTCTGACATCACCGGCACGGGGCACGCTTGGAAATCATACATACAATAACAAAATTACCAAGTTTTGTGTTACAATAAAAATAGTTGAGTATACGTAATCCCAAAGAACGGGAATCTATCGCAAGTGTGAAAATTAAAAAGTCAGAAATCATTCATAAAATGACACGTCCCCTCTAAATTATATATAAAATCCGCCTGGGGTAATATGGTCTTTTGATCCATTTTTCTTTTCCACCTCAAATTTCAAACGCATATCTCTTAAACCATAAACTTTAGAAAAACCGATTTCACCATAATTTTTAAAATTGATTCTCTTTAATTTGGTATAAATATTTTTAATTATTTCAAACTTTTTTCGACATATCGACGGGCCACGATTTTCATGTTTTTGCTATTTTCGATCATATTTTTACCTTAAAATTGTTTGAATCATATAATACTTAAAACATAAAAGTTTTAGATTTTGATTCACTCTTTACTCAGAATTTGAATCACTCAAATTGATATAATATGAGTGACATATCGCACGTTAAAGATGACGCTTTAGTCATATTTGTTGCACACAAGGTGATTGATGAAATGTCTAAATTTAGATTTTTAGTGTTAAAATTGAGCTAAATGAACTAATTTTGTCCCACAACGCATCATTAATCATTTTATTAATGTAAAACTAAAAAGTGATGTTTTTAATAGTTAAAGTTTTAACTATTAAAATTGATGAACGAAATCGATAAACTCGACGAACTAAATTAAAATCATGAACCAAATCAAACATAGTTCATCGCTTATTTTGGTTCATCAATCATAGTTTCAAATTTAACATGTTGGTGTTTGTTTTGTTTTGTTCATCGCTTATTTTGGTTCATCAATCATAGTTTCGCTTTTGGTTTGCTTCATCCGCTTGGCTTGGTTCATCAATCATAGTTTCAATTTTGGTTTGGTTTATCGCTTTGGTTTGGTTCATGAGTTTTGGTTTGGTTCATCGCTTTGGTTTGGTTCATCAATCATAGTTTCATTTTTGGTTTGGTTCATCAATTTTGGTTTGGTTCATCGCTTTTGGTTTGGTTCATCGGTTTGTTAGGTTCATCGCTTTGGTTTTATGCTTTTTTTAAACAATTTGGTTTGGTTCATCGCTTTTAGTTTGGTTCATCACCATCGCTTTAATAGTTAAAACATTAACTGTTAAAAATATCACTTTTGAATCTTACATTAATAAAATGATTAATGATGCGTTGTGGGACAAAAATTAGTGCATTTAACTCAACTTTAACACTAAAAATCTAAGTTAGACACTTCATCAAACACATCAGATGCAACAAATATGAGTAAAACACCATCTTTAACGTGTGATATCTTACCCATATGACATCGAATTTGAGTGATTTAAATTTCGTGTAAAGAGGAACAAAATCTATAACTTTCATGTTTTAAGTTTTCACAATTCGACATTTATGAAGGTAAAAAATAATAAAAATGCCAAAAATCAAGAAAATCAAGAACTATTTAGTATGTAAAAAAAAGTTTCAAATATTTATCAAGATTTATACCAAATTAAAGAGAATCAAATTTTAAAAATTATGGTGAAATCGGTTTTCAGAAAAGTTTGTCGCTTGAAAGTTATTTGCGTTGAAATTTAGGGTGGAATATAAAAAACAGGTTAAATGACAAAAATACCCCCTAACCGAATTTAATAAGGAAAAAAAGAAGGGAATGAATGGGGGACACTTGTAAAGGATCGCATCTCCAATCCCAAAAGGTGTCAACTTCGATGCATTTTTTGGCATTATCCCTTAACAAAATTAGCCATCCGTATAAATTATAGGTAATTGGTGGTGGCGTCGTCTTAATTAGCATATGTTTAAACCAACTCAAACCAAGATCGTTTGACAAGAAGTTAGTGATCATGTATAGTACCCTCTGACCCAACATTTTGGGTCGGCCACACCAAAAAACAAATAGCCCCGATTCATGGATAATTCAGACCACACTAAGCACTGGCTCTGACAAATCGGGTCGGATGAGAATACCTTACCATAAGGAACCGCATCTCAGCGCCTATGCCGCGGAAGAACCTCACGTCCGGAGCAGAACCAAGGATTGGGACCAAGGATTAACCCAAAAGAGTAAAGAATATTGTCGACTACCACATAGCTAACCTAGGCAGACTCCGAACAGGGAAAGACCGCAGTTCCCTCCCAAAAGCATCACCATCAGAGGCAAAAGGACAAGAACAAGGTTTGACCTTTGGATTTTGCCGCCCAAATATGTCGCTATCACGACACGTGATCCCAGGAGTCCGACAAGAAAGTCTATGGTATAAATAAAGGGCATCTGCCACTTTCAACGGTATCATCACTCTCTCACTAAAATCACTCTCTCACTAAAATACACTTTCTTTCTCTAAACCTAAACTTTCTCTCACGCCAGAGGTTGATCGCGGAACCCCTCTTCCGCGATGAGACTAACGGTGTTGTTTTATTTCTTAGCCGCTTTAGCCCAGAAATATTCACTTAGTCCAAGATTCGCCCCATCAAGAGCTAGCCTAAACTAGGTCTTGCTTTTGTACTAACAAGTTGGCGCCATCCGTGGGACCAGTAACATAACTGCGTTTCCAAAGTTAAGTTTTAGCACATGAGTAACCAGGCGAATGCCTCTTCTCCCACCTAGGAGCATTCCACGGTACGGAATACCTCGGAAAGGAGAATAGCAAAGAGATGGAGGACCGCCCTTCTAATTCCATGCCGGAAGAGGCGATAAGGGAATTTTGTGATAAACATTACGACCAAATCCTACCCTTGATGGCTGAAAAGGTTCATCAGGAAAAGTTAAGGCAGGTGAAAACTCGCCTTTACTTCGGAGATGAAGCACAAAGAGATTCGCGGTCTCGAGAGAGGTCCCGGAACTCTGAGTCAAAGTCTTCGGGGGTGAAGAAAGCAAATAAAAAATGAAAGGCCAGTCCTAGTACTAGGTCCGGGCCTACCGAATATTCCCACTCCCAGAGCACTTTTTCCAGACTCAGTAGTAGAGAGACAAGACCTTCTTAGGAGGATGATTTTGAGAGAATGAAGTATCCCCGGATTTGTGTCTTCTCTCGCTTAGGGGAAAGGCGGAGAGATGTCAAATAACGTTTGGGAGACAATGGAACACCCCGTGAACGACACGTCATAAAATACTCAATTTTTGAAACTTTTACACTAAAACGACCCAACTTCAACGGACCTTCTGTTACTATTTAATAAACTAATAAAATTTATTAACATTTAGACTCTAAAATGGACTCATTTTCTGTCTAAAATACACCATTTTTCCTGCACTTTAAACAGACACTATTACCCCATGTATTAGTAATTAGTCTAAAATGCACCCATTTGCAGTCTAAAATACACCCTTTTTCCTGAACTTTAAACAAACACTATTACCCCAGGTATTAGTCTGAAATGCACCCATTTGCAGTCTAAAATACACCCTTTTTACTGAAATTTAAACAAACACTATTACCCCAGGTATTAGTCTAAAATGCACCCATTTGCAGTCGAAAATACACCCATTTCCTGCAGGTTTTTCTGCGCTTACATATTTTGACCCATTTTCACCACAAACTACCGTTAACTCATCATTTGCCCATCAAACTTAGTAGACATCATAAATATAGCATATTAAACATATTCCATTATAAATTGACCCGTTAATAACCCAAAATGGGTATATTTACACTTGTACTAAACACTCCTTTAACTTTGACCATAAACGCTCAAAGCATACTTTAACACGTCGTTTGACCACCAAATTACTATGACGACCTTGTCATACACTTTGGCACATGACGATACATTTAAAAACGATTAAATACCAGTGGGGGCACAAACTTGACACTTGAGCTCGGTATTCTACCTAAGCTCTTAACGCATACTACCTTCCATAATCAATCCATAATCCAATATCCAAGCCGTAGCATCTTCAATACACTTGAACCTACAAAACATGGTCAACTATAACGGTAAGCGATAACGCTTAGTAAGTAATTAGCTATTACATGATTAATAATTCCATCATCATATATGCATCACAAATGCATTACTATAACACACAACTATAACACATAACTATACCACATAACTATAACACATGACCATAGCACGTAAGGCATTCAACACATACCTTAATCCTTCCATCATCCAAACTAACTCTATAACATTCATCTAACCAATCCTTTGGTCCTTCTACCTTCTAGGTAACTATAACGAACCTTAACTATAACATTCATAATCGCATCACATAACAATTTCCATATTAAGCACATAGTATCCAAATTACTTACCTTAGCATCCAAGCTAAGCTAATCATACTTTCGCCATCATCATCATCATCCATACTATAACATCCTAATTCACATAAACATAACATAAACTTAATTCAATATCAATTAACTATGACCATGAACTAGGGTTTACATAACCCATCAACATACTCATCTTCCTTTCTACATCATCATATGATCATACCTTGATCATATAACGAATACCCACTTTCCTCATAATCTATAACTTCATTAGAATCCAAATAGGAAGATTACTTACTTGCGAAATCATTGCTAGAACTTAACCCTTGATTTGGAACCTAAATCTCTTCATAAGTTAGTCATCCAACTTCATCTCTTACCTCCTTTCCCTCTCTATAACCGGACACACAAACACACCCAAGAATGGTGTGAAAAAGTCTAGACATTCCTAGATATAACTAGTTAGATTGCATCTTTGGCCAATTGACATAATTAGTCCCTTAAGTCCCATTCATTCCACTTTGGCCATAACTAACTTATAGCACATATAGCTCTTGGCAACTTAAGTCCTTGAAGTCTATTCCCTTTCTATTTGTGCCACATAATACTTTCCAAAAATATATAACACATTCTTTGACTACCACTTGACTATCGGGTTTGACTACAACATAACATTCGATGACAACCAATCACGTTAACCCTTTGTCAATTTCATCTAGGGTGGGCCCTATTTGTATTCTGGAAAACGAGTCTAACAGACAAGAAGCCGGATGTGTTTTCCCGGCTCAAATCCAAAAGCCGTGCCCGCCAAGAGCTTGGCGCAACAGGTAGTCCAGTCAATACTTAGCGGAAAAAAGTCTGGATAGACGGGGTAGAGAAACTCCGAGTCCGACCCAGAGCCACGCCTCTTATCCGAGAGAGAGAGAGAGAGGTACCGGAGACAAAGCTATCAACTTCGACCCCGGCCGGCGAAGGGAGTGGACTCCGCTGGAAAGCAAAGACAGTGCTGGAGGACATTCAAAGTCCAGACCTAGAAAGCATAAGGTTGATGACAATATCGATGACCTCTAATGTCCATATGAAATCGAGGATACGAATCCCTTTACCCAACGGATCAGAAGCTTTGAATTCCTAAAGAGAACCCTGGATGCCCTCCAATTTCAATATTTGAAGAATTTTTATACTGCAGCAAAGGTTGAATGGTGGGCTATGCCTACCTGGTGCCACATGTTTAATTTTACCCTTATGGGTCACGCCCGTATGTGGTTTGATGAGATTCCTCCAAAAAGTATCTACAACTTTGATGATCTGCGAAAGAGCTTTATGTCTTACTTCCTGCAACTGAAGAAATACACAAAGACCATGTGGAGCTCCACCATATTAAACAAAGGGAAGGTGAGTCCACCAAGGTATTTATTGATCGCTTCAAGGCTGAAAGTTTGCACGTGAAGGGGCCCCAAAATGCATGAGAGTTTCGGGTTTCATGCATGAAATCACCAACCCCGAGTTGATCAAAAGGTTAAACGATAACATACCAAAGACTGTCGATGAGATGTGGAAGGTAACCAAAGCTTTCCTTCGGGGTGAGACAGCCGCAACAAACTAGTCTAGGAAGAAGCATCCCCAGTGGAAGAACCACGAAAGTGGGTCCAAGAACACTGATAGCCAAACTTTTGAGCAAAATATGGAGATTAAAGGACGTTCAAGACCAGACAGGAAGCGGGGTGACCTGTGCACTCCCCTCACAAAAACTCCAAAGGAAATTCTGGCCATAGACTTGGTTAAGTTCACAGCTCCCCCACCCATGTTGAGTCTGGTGGAGTCCCGGAACAAAGACAAATATTGTGACTTTCACAGGGAGAGGGGACACCACACAGATAAATGTTACCAGCTCAAAAAAACAAATTGAAGAGGCTATTAGATTCGGCCAGCTAGCACATCTTGTGAAACCACACCCAAGGATAAGGCTCCGACCATATTCATGGTACAGACTTGGCAGTGGACGGTTAAGCAGAGGATGTCCCAGACAAAGCTCTTGAAATGGAGATGTCATTTCCGATAGCTGGGGATGATTGGGATGACCACCCGCTGGTGGTAAAGGCAGATGTAGGAGGACACCCCATCTATAGGATGTACGTGGACACTAGAAGTGCCTCAGAAGTCTTGTATGAGCATTTCTTAACCACTTGAGTCTAGAAATGGAAGAGAATGGTCCCTGCCTCATCCCCGCTTCTAGGGTTCAAGGAGAACCGTCATGGCCCTTGGGAAAATCCTTCTTGAAGTAACATTGGTGACGAGGAAAATTCAGCCAACACTTGGATGAATTTCATGGTTGTGAGGTCCCCGTCCCAAAGATAATGGGATAATTGGCGGCCCGACATATGGCTACTCAAAATTGTCCTTCTACGGCCCATGGGATGTCAAGTTTCCACAAAGGAGGAATCGTGACTCGCACATCGACAAAGTGGTTTTCATAGAATGTCGAATGGTCGAGAACCCCAACGAAAGGCATCGCTAGGAAACCCGACAAAGGAAGGAATCAAGGTGGCAATCCATCCGGAATTCCTAGACCAAACTATCACAATAGGAGGAGACTTGAGCGACCAAGGAAAGTAAAAACTTTATGAGTTACTAAAGAGCAATTTGGATATCTTTGCTTGGCAGCCCTCTGATATGACTGAGGTACCGCGGAGCATAACTGAGCATAAGATTAATATTAAAGATGGTTATGCCCCGGGTAAGGCAAAAGAAAAGGGGCCAAGCTCCAGAAAAATAAGGCAATCAACGATGATGTAACAAAGCTAGTAAAAGCGGGCATCATGAGGGAGGTCCATTACCACAAATGGTTGTCCAATCCAGTCCTTGTTAAGAAAAGTGATGGGAGTTGGAGGATGTGCGTCGATTTTAAAGATCTGAACAAGGCTTGCCCTAAAGATTGCTACCCCTTACCGGAGATTGATTGGAAAGTTGAATCTCTCTGCGGATACACCTTCAAATAATTCCTGGACACGTACAAGGGGTACCATCAGATTCATATGGCCACAGAAGATGAAGAAAAGACGGCGTTCCACACGAACCAAGGCATCTTTTGTTACACAAAAATTCCATTCGGCTTGAAGAATGTCGGAGCAACGACAAAGACTTTGAAAAATGAATTGGAATTAATTTGGAGGTATTCGTTGACGACTTAGTCATCAAAACCACTCAAAGGCGGAACTGTTAAGAGACGTTGAGGAGACCTTCAGAACTCTGAGAAGGATCAACATGAAGCTAAATCCAAACAAGTGCACATTCGGAGCCAAAGAAGGAGTATTCTTGGGACATGTGGTTAACAAGAATGGGATTAAAGCTTGTCCGGAGATGTCCGAAGCTGTAACCGAGCTCCCTTCCCCAAAAACATTAAAGGAAGTACAATGGAAGAAATACATCAAGAAGAGTGATTTCAACTGGACACCGGAGGTAGAGCAGGCATTCAAAGAAAGGAAGAAGCACATAGCCAACCTCCCTACACCTAACTACTCCCCGTCCAAAGGAAGAGTTAATTATGTATCTTTCCGCGGTAAGAGAATCAATCAGTGTCGTTTTACTAGCAAAAAGAGAATCACACCAAGAGCCCATATATTTCATAAGTCTCGCCTTTCAGAGCCTGGAACTGAACTATAGTCCAATGGAGAAGTTGGTGTTAGCATTGGTGCACGCGTCAAGAAGGCTCAGGAGGTATCTCTAAGCACACCCAGTGGTTGTTATCACGGACCAGCCCATAAAATAGGTGATTTCCAGTACGGAGAACACGGAAGAATGGTCAAACGGGTCGTTGAGTCACGAGCATGACATCGCCATACCTAGAACATCCATAAGAGGGCAAGTGTTGGCGACTTTATCGCAGAAGCCCGAAAGAGGATACTACGCAATAGAGGTACCTCCGAAAGAATTACCATACTCTGAATCATGGATTCTTTACATCGATGGGTCTTCGTAATAAGAAGGATCCGATGCGGGTTTAATTCTCACAAGTCCGGAAGGGACGTAATTCACGTATGCCCTGCTTTTCGAGTTTGACACATCTGACAATGAAGTAGAGTATGAGGCGTTGATCGCCGGTTTGAAGATAGCGGAACAGATGGGGGTGAAGGACCTATCCGCGAACGTGGACTCCCGGCTAGTGGTAAACCAGATCAATGGGTCATACGTGGCAAAGGAGGAAAGCATGATCTGATATCTAGCAAAAACCAAGATGTTGATACAAAGTTTTCGCACGTTCTCAATAAGACAAATTCCGCGGAGCCATAATAAGCAAGTAGATGTGTGGTATGTGTGAATTCACATACCTTTTCTTTATCAAAAACGGACTCAAAAGACCAAAAACTGACCATAGACGCCAAATATATGTTTGTTTTTTTGTTTATGTATGTGCAGGTATCGGATAGAAGAAAAGGAAAAAAAGAGAGACAAAATGGACAAAAACGAGCACAAAATTGGAAAGAACATGAAAAGCCGGGGATGCAATTCTACATTTTTGATCAACCTTTAAACCTAAATACCAAACCTAATCCCTAATGTTAAAAACCTTTGCACCTTTAGTCCCTAATATTTGCAAAGTTAGTCCTTATACTAACTTTTGTTAAAATCCTAAAAAACTAACACTAATAACCCTTTACCTAGGGGTGGCAATCGAGCCATGTTCGTGTTAACCTATTTGGGTTCGCGTGTTGGCGGGTTAGTATAGCCTTTACCCAAACACGACCCATTTATTAATCGTGTCAAGAAACTCAACCTTAACCCAGACCTGCATAACAAGTGTAACCCATTTAAGTAAATAGGTCAAGCAGTGAACAAAGCTGGTGGTTTGTCGATTTAACTAATTTAAATGCAAAAAATGATATAAGGATCTAAAATATGATAAGAATAACATAGAAGTAACTATGCGATAATTTTCTGAATTATAAACGTCAATTTTCATGATATCTAAGGTATAAAAGTATAATTCACTCATACTAAGTAAATAACAAAATACATTTAATCCACATCCAACATAAAAACCAGGTTATATATTTTATTTTTAAGATCTTATATACTTAAATGGATTCACGGGTTAACCTGTTTAATATTTACTCAACCCAAACACGACCCGTTTATTAAACGGGTTAGACGGGTTGACCCGTTTTTTACCCAAACCTGATTATCCTCAACCCAAACCTGTTTAACTTCGTGTCGGGTTCGTGTCGTTTATCGTGTCATGTTGAGAATTGCCACCTCTACCTTTACCCTATCCTACGAATCTAAAAGTTCACCCCTTTACCCAGTCTAAAAGTCCACATCTTTGCCCAGTCCAAAATTCCACATCTTTACCCAGTCCAATAAAACCTAAACCAGTCCACATTTGCCCAGGTCAACCCACATCCATCTTAGTCAAAATAAAATAAAAAAAACTAACGCGCCAAACATTTTACTGTTCATCTCCCTCTCCCGTTTTTACCCTGCACACAACTAAACACCAAATTAACCCGACTTAAACCTAAATCCTTCTAGAAGGCTGACACCACTAACAAGTCAGAGATTATGACGCCTCAATTGTCCACACTGGCTATCTTGAGAAATTTGATTGGTAGATGTAACATGGCACAAGATCCAATGGTTACCAATGATTGATAAAGATTGATGGTCCATGATTAGAGATCAGGGGCGCTCCTGAAGCCCTAGAACCTTCCTGAGATGGCTATAAAAGGACCTCTCCTCATCACACACATGAGTAGTTGTTAGGAATTGGAAATTCCATAAGTAAAGTATCGGTCACCCCAAATATAATCTAGCATAAGTTAGCTCGTAGACATATTGTTATTTACGTTATTTAGAAGTTTATAAGTTAGTTTGTAGCGTAGATTAGTTTAGTGTAACACCGTGGAGGAAGGACGGGTCTTTACCCACTGTATGCCTGATCCACAGTCCGACAGAAGGACTGTTTCATTGTAACTATAAATACCCTTTCCATCCATGGAAGGGGTGGTGCTTTCTCAATCTAACCTTTTACATTTTACAAAGCAACTCTCTAGCAAGAAACACCATCTCTTTACTTTCTCTCTCTAAATGGCTAACATGTATTTTGATCATCCAAGACCACCCGAATCATCAACACATTAATATTCGATCCTACAAATGGTACCAGAGCCAAGGTTCTTGTGTTGTGTTGATTTGTGTGGTTTTGTATCATGGTTATGTGGGTTTTTTGGATCATGTTGTAAACTGTTTTGCACTATTTTTTGGTTGGAATGTTTCAGTATCCTATTCTTGTGGTAATAGTTTTGTTACAAGTTTTATTTTATAAAGTGCTTTTGTAACATGGTCTAAATAGTCTCATGGTCCATCATAATTTACAGTATCTGTTGTGTCTCAATCTGTTGTCAAAGGCAGTACCTTTGTATCATCTTTGCATAGAGTTTTGTACCAACATTTATCAGTGAGTCTCATGGTCGTTATTTTTGGTCAAACTGAGTCCAAAATGATGTATCTTTTTGATATTTTTCTGGGTAACTTTGAAGATGAACAGAAAAAATGGTCGGAAAACTCGCCGGAATATCAAGTTAGCGACTTGTCCTCAAAACAGTCCAGATTCAATGAATGTCTCATAGTAACTTGACACAAGATAACCATAGCGACTTGTCTTTACAAGTCGTAGCAACTTGGCCTAGCGAGTTGGATGGTTAGCGACTTGTTTTGGACAGAAAAGTAGAAGAAGGAGACCACGACCACATACCTACAAGACTCTACCACAAGACCAACTAATACCAAAAACTTATGCCAAAACCAACATCACGGCCTCATGTTAACCATCATCAGTCCATGTCTATACCAAAATGAAAAAAAAAACACGAGCAGTCACGATGAAGTACAAACAGACTCGAATCAAAAACCAACTTCTACATCTAATCCTAATCTATCATTACTCATCTTCCACTTACAACTTCAAACTCATATTCAACAAAACCAAGACTCATTCTAAACGAAATATAATTAGGAATCTCAGTTTCATTCATGGGACATAATGATTATATCAAGACTGAGGTCCTCTTTCACGAATATTAACATCATCGACCCTTTCTATTCGAAACATAAAGTAAAAGGATTAACAATATGTTTGTTTTCCTCTTTTGGTTCGGTTTCAAGTAATCTAACAAACATGGTTTCAAAAATGAAACATATGCTTCACAAATCAAATTGATTATTGATAATCTTCGAACATAAAGAATCGGAGATACAACAAGTTTGATATTCTCCTTTTCTTGGTTCGTTTCTTTTTCTGTCACATGGACGAAATACAACTATTCGACAACAATCAATGGACCTACCCGAGATCCACTATCGGATCTTGAAGAAACATCTCGATTCGTTTATTTAATTTACCATTTGCCATCCCTGTGGCAAGGTAAAGATGAGAAGGTGCGGCCATATTGTTGTACATAGGGTCATGTTTTATTAACTGTTGTGATAAGAAGCAGGGTGAGGAGGGCGGATTTATTTTTGCTAATGCTAGGATTTGTTGTGAGAACTGAGCTATGATGAGTAATATTAGAGTCTTGAAGTTTTAGGTGTGAGTACTGATGATGGGGGCGTGTGTTTGTGTGAGTGAAATTAGGGTAAAGTGAGTGTTAAGGAGCATTTATACTCCCCGAAAATTAGGGTATGGTTTGATGTGGATCGGGTGCTATTGGATCACATGGGCCAACCAGTTAATATGTTAGACTTTGGCCTCATGAGTTTGAATTTTGTCCTGTGAGAATTATTGAATATGTATTGGCACTAACAATTTGTTACCAAGTATTGGATGTAGACGTTTTGCTCTATGCATGTAATATTGGTTTGAGATATCATCACTTAATATTGGATCAAATGTTCTATTTGGACTAATAGACCGAATATTGTTCTTGAGCTTAGTGTTGGATCCACTCGTTGATAGATTCAAAGAATGAGTGGTATTCTGATCATAAACTTTCACGGATATTAGATGACGAGTATCTCATCTCATTTGGATCAGGCTTGGAATTGAATGTTGGACATTTGGTTATGCAATTATCATGGGCTTTTGTATGAGATATGTGATAATGAGAATTGATGATGTGATGAGTTGTGATGATGTGATTTGTTGTGATACGGTTTGATACTTTGTTTTATGCACTCTCATGAAGATTATTATGTTATGGCTTGAATTGTTATTTGAACAAATGTTGACTATGGGGTTGTTTGGACGGTGTTTCTTATTTGGGTTTGAAATGAAGTTTTCCGGGCGCGTTTACTTATTTCGTCTTCTTTCTTTATACCCTTTCGCGAAGATGACTTGTTTGGGCTGTTATAGTGTGTGATAAAGACTTGGATATTTAGTTACGGTTGTGATTCTTTCTCGTTTAACCCACAACGTAGCTATCACTTCGGTGTCTCACGCAGTTGAGGATATGTCAAGATGTTTTGTACATTGGGTACACCGTTTCTTCTTCACAAGGATTAGTGCAAGCTTAAGTAACAAACCGGGAATGTTACGCTTGTTCAAGTTTGGCATATCGGGTCTATTTCTCCATGTGGTCACTACAATAGCCGATGTATCACGTGATTGATGCATTTACTAAAGTGTTTATTGAATGGTTGATGTTGTTGATGATGTTGGATAATGAACCACTTATGAACCGCTGCATGTTCCCCTAAAACAGATATTCACCGAAACCAAATTTGTCATAACACATTCAAACTTACATTGTGTACGGTTTTGTCTTGATTTTGTAAAATCCCGCGAAAGAATCTATTTCTCGGTTTAAATCATAGACTTGTAAAATCCCGTGACAATGGAAACATCCGGGCAATAGTAAAGTGCATTTCCGGATCTATCTTACGGTTTATTCTTGGTTTTGTAAAATCCCGCGAAAGAAACTATTTTTCGGTTTAAACCATAGAATTGTAAAATCCCTGTATTGATGGAACCATCCTGGAGAAAAGGAAAGTGTATTTCGGGATCTTTTCGATGCTAGTGCTACGGTTTCGCTCAAGAAGGATAAAAGGGTGTACTTCATGAATTGGATGTGTGTTTGGATATTCGTCATGGCGCTTGATATTACATGGTTTTGCAGGTGATATGCTTCTAACCATGGTCGGGATGAAAACCATTATCGAGTTCACTTAAAACGCCAAGGAGGCTAGATTTGAGCTTGTAACCGTAAGATGTGACAACGGAGTTAATTCATTATTATTTATTTGAGGTTGAAGTGAAATATCACGGCGAGTGTACTTAGTATCCAAGGTATCGGGATGGTTGGATGAAGATTCCTCAAGATCCTTGTTCGAGCTTATTATCAAAAACGAAGACTTGGAAATCTAGTTATTGTTGGGTTTCTTTTACCTTTTCTTTACCACTGGGGAATTGGGCTCTTACCACTACAAAATAACTATCACTTTAAGGAGTTACGTTGTAGTGCTCAAAGGTCACATTCAATTGTGGATTTTCAAGAGGTAATGTACGCCTTATACTTGATGATTGGTTGGTTGAATAGTATAGAGTACATAGAGTACTTAGAGATGCTAATGGAAATCGGCACCGCTTTTGTTACATATGTGCAAGTTTAAATCACGAGTTCGGGTAGTTTACTTGTGGTCAAATTCATTATATCGGGTTATCTCCATCACCGTCACCGCAAAGAGCCTATCGAATGATAATGGTGATGATTACATGTTTTGCTAAGAGAGTTGAAACGAGAGAGATTATGACGTATGAACACAACAGTTCATGCCTCGTACTCTAAAGAAAAGAAATGTATACGTTTCAGTGCGCATTAACTTTGAAAGAAGAGAAATCTTCTTATGACGTATGAACACAATAGTTCATGCCTCGTACCTCAAAGAAAATAAAAGTGTACGTGTCAGTGCGCTTTATCTTCTGAAGAAGAGAAATCTTCTCATTTATGACCATTCTCATCAACATGCTTCATACTTTTTCCATGCACTTCAGTCATCAAGTGAACCGGGCTACTATTGATTGTTTTCTTATTCCACTTGCTCAACTATAATGAAGATGGCGACATCTTGTGCTAATTTTACGGGGGACAAGTGTGAATAGACTAAATTTTTCACTTGTTTAATCAAGAATGGCATCTTCGTATGCAATTCTTGAGGGGGAGAAAAAGTGTGAACTTACTGCATAATTGATCGATATCTAAGAATATATGGTCATACGGCTCCTAACTCATGTAAGAACCGGTCTTCTTCTTATCGGGTCACCGTTACATGAAGTTTCTTATAAGAGCCGTTGGTTGACATCTTCACACGGGCTGAGTGTTAGAAGACTAAAGACGAGTTGCATTTAACAATCTAAAGACTTCTTCTTAATCTGGGCTGTTATAAAAAAGATTGTCGGTTTAGGGGAGAGCACTAATTGAGGGAGAGTGAAATGCCATATTTAATCCCAATTAGACTTGCTCATTCTGCTCTTCAAGAAGTTGATTCTCATAAAGACTTCAAGCGATCTTCTCAATGATTTCAAGTATTTGGTCGATATTATGTTGCCGATTCAAGTATCAAAACCAAAGAGGGGAAGGAGACACACATCTAAACGTGAGTAAACATTGATAAGCTTAATACTCCTAAGTGATCAAGATATCTCGGAAGACTAATGTGTCATTACCGCAGAAACTCAAGGTTTGACTCATGGCGCTTAGTGTTCTTATTCCAACTATGTGGGGAAGAGATGGAAGAGTTAGTTTCAAGATGAACGATGTACACAAGTGTGTGATGATTTCGATGTTATTGCAATCATCGGGAGAGAGAATTGTGTACATTGGGCGCCACCGCTTCACTTGAGGGCTTAATCGGTGATTCGTAGATATAATCACTTATTCCGTGTTGACATCCGCAGATTGTCACACAGAGATAATCGTGATTCAAAGATGCTTCTTCAATGTTATCGGTTATTCTCTCTTTGGGCATTCGGTACTTGAGTTCTTGAGCTTCATACACTTTCTTGTGGAAGAGAAAAGTATACATCGGGTTATTCTTCGGCTATTGGACCTAATATGCTACTGATGGTATAAGTTTCTTTGTCCTCAGTATATGTATTCGGGTTCGTGAGCTCTAGTCTAAGAGACCGATCGCATCTATTCATCTACTTGGGGGAAGTGGTCTCTTGACAACTCGTTGGGGATGCATAGCTTCAGACATCAAGGTTATGAAATTTAAGAAGATTGTTTATCAGTGGGATGATACGTTGCTGTTCTTCTTGATGATATAACCCTAAACGGAGACTTACAATGATCCTTCTTATATGGAGCAGCAAGATCGATGATATGGTGTGCGTCTTTGTGCATCCGCTAAGGCAAGCTTGAAAGAAAGCTTAGAATCGCTCAATAAGAAGATATACGGTTTGGGGAAGCTACCAAAGTCTCACTTTCAAGTGGCTCAATTTCTCTTCGATTCAAGAGCCTTGAAGCTTTGTGGTGAATGTTTAAGAGATGATGACTTCTATCTTCTACAACGGGTTGCTCGATATCCTTATCTCGGCACTCGATCATCATCTTCTTTAACTATATCATCTAAACTATCTTTGTAAATATTTATCAAAAGCAAAATACAAAAATATAAAACCAAAGAAACAAAATAGAAAATATAAAATCAACAAAACCCATAAAAATCGAAAATTTGAAAATACCAAAAATATGTTTTCTCAAGACATGTCTTCGTATCGATAACATCTGCATGACTTAGAAATGTCATTCAATAATGGCACGGGTCCATAGATGAAGTTCGAGCAGGAGGTGTAAATATTCTTTTCCAAAACATGTCTAAAAATATGGCTTACAGTTACTTCAGACTGTAACCCGTGCTTAAACCATGGTTTGCTATTATTTCAGATAGCAACCCGCTCTTTTAAAGAAAGGAAAGTGCTGCGCTAAACCAATTTTCAAAATATTTCGTGCACTTATCCTAAAACTAAATGAGGAAAGTATGTTGAAGGACTGTTGTTCCTACTCAAATATTTTTCCTTCAAAAATTCTTCAGAAAAATATTTGTTTTAACAAAATGGTGGTAAATGAGTTGCTTTATAATCAATCGGTTTAGTTTTCAGATAATTGAAAACTCAATCAATGACTTCAGCTTTTAATCTTTTCATAAAATGAGTCATTGATTGAGGGGAGAATGTTTTCAAATTTATATCATCTATCGGACTTATCTAATTATCCTAATATGCTTAATTAAAAATGATGTTAACCTATGTTGAAGGACTAGGTGCCTAGGATAAGATTGTTAGGATTAGATGATTGAGTTTGATAAACACATTATTCCCATACCTTATATGATCTGTTTGATATGTTGAATTGCCTTTATTAGTCGATTGTCGTTTGGGTGATGTCACCACCATATATCTGTTTGTGTCTACTAACGATGCGTATATTGGTAATAAGAATGTTCCCGATCCGGATCCCACAAATGAAGATGATTGGATGCCGAATGGAAAGGGTAACTATCTCTTGGGTTGACAAATGAAGAAATTGGACTTCTATGGAGAGTTGGCATGAAATGCAACGTAAGAGGTCTCACTGCATCAGCAGATGGTTTTCTTCATCAGTAAATGAAGAAACGGAGCTTAATTTGACCTCGGTTGGCATAAAAATGCAACGTAAAGAAGTCTCACCGCATCTGCAGACGGTTTTCTTCCAAACCTACAACAACAATGTAAGCTTCTCAACCACCTAACGATCTTGTGCAGAAAAAGTAGTGGATGATACCATTTTCTAAAAACTTGAAAATATTGTTTTTGAAATGGAAAAATGTTGTTTTGAAAATAAATCTGATTCAAAGTTTTGAAATCAACCGGACTTTATTTTGTCAAATCTTAAGTGATTTCAAATTAAATATTTTCAAACGATATTTCATCTATCAAGTCCATTTGTACGTATTAATGTGGTGATCTAAAGATTTAATGTTATGTCATGGTATGATTTTTCTTTAGAATCAAGATCTTTTAAAATGAAATTTTTTCTGTTCTTGTTTGATTGTGAAATTGTTTTATTTTACTTAAAGGTCTCTTAAAACAATCATACATGACACTTACAATCTTTAATGTCTAAATCTGTCCTTATCTATCATTTTCAAAATTAAATCTTGCCACGCCTTTCCTAAAATATTTTAAATGATTTAAATCAATTGGGATCACAAATCTCAAAAGGTTTGAAATTTTGATCGGGGAGAGATCGTGATTTAAATCTCAAACTGCTTTAATGGAATCGGTTTTAGTCCTTTATAGGCACTCCCGCCTCCATGTGCCAAACGATTTCAAATACACAATGCACATGTTGAGGAGGAGGATTTATCCAAAACAAGATGAGCTTTTAAATCGTGCACATATTCTCCCATGTTTTCCAAACCGATTAATCACTTAGGATCCAAAATCTCAAAGGGTTTGATATTTTGATCGGGGAGAATATGTGATTTAATAATGAAATTTGATAAATGATGATCGTTTTGATTCAAAGTGCATGTTCTCTCTAATATGTGCCAAACTCTTTCGTATATTGATGTACATATTGAGGGGGAGCGAATGGTTTATATTGGCTTTTGTAATCGTGGATGTACTTCAAAAGAACTCTTGCCTCTATGTGATAAAATGATTTCAAATATCCTATGCACATATTGAGGAGAGAATTTACCAAAGAAAATCAAAAGGCTTTTTCTAAGGAAATTGTGATCAAGAAATTATTTCAAAGAACTCTTGCCTCCATGTGCCAAAAATTTCAATATCATATGCACATGTCGAGGGGAGCATTTCTAAATGATCAAAACAATTAAGGTACAAAATGTTTTGATTTTATATCACAAGTACCTTGATTGATTTTCCAAATGATTTGTCAATTGGTTTCATGAAGGAAAGAACAATACCAAAAGACCTACCAATTCACTTTATGCATGGTGTTATAAGGATGGTTAGGTTAGGTATTCATTCCCACGATCCCGCCAGAGTCGGGAGGGATCTACCGAGACAATCCACTAGTTAGTGTAGAAGTCCTTAGGTATGATGAAAAAGGAGAAAAGTGAGATATGGGAAGAGTGCGGATCGAGATAGAGCTAGAACCGAATAAACCCAACAAGGTTCTAGTTATGAAGTCTCGTAAGCAATCGAAGGGTTGAAGAATGAAAAAATGAATATAAAAGGGTGAAAAGAATAGCCTCCAATAATTCAACCTTAGGCGTAAACCGGTTCAATACATATGCTACTAGTGTTTACTAAGGTAACACCGGTATTGAAGACAAGACATCATGGACCCAGGATGTACGCACTAAACTTCCCAAGCTACTCAAGTTCCTCTTAAAAGGGCTTGTTTCATTCTCACGGGAACCGACATAATCTATCGACTTTCTCTAGAGATTGTTGATATTGAAGAAGGAGACCTCTCCTAGTCTCCGCATAGGAACCAAATGTGCACGATTGAGTCTAGAGCCAAGAGATCATCCACAATATCTCATTAGGACACAAAATTAATGAGGACTTGTCGTTTCACACAATGTGGAAAGTAAGAATATATTAAGAGTCCCACGCTTTATCCTTGTGGTATTGCGTAACATCCGAGTGATATGAAAATATTCACGATGAAGATGGAAATCCTTCAGAGCCAACATCAAACAAGCTCTTGGTGGGTGACATGTGAGATCTTTTCTAAAGATCAAGCTTGTGACAACTGGATAGAAAGATGGGGCGATTCACCGTGAATCAACCTTGGTCCAAGAAATGAATTGACGAATACTTTTGGAAAAACCGTTTGATGTGCAAACCTTCTTTTCTAGCACGTTGAATGTGTATTCATTTTCAAACACAAAAGTATCTCTCGATTGTAAAATAATTTTGGAAAAACCGCTCGATGTGCGAATCTCTTCTTTTCTAGCACATCGAATGTGTACTCTTTTCAAATACAAAAGTATTTATGATTGAAATTTGATCTTTCTCATAAAACCTTCGTCAGATTGCAAAACTCTTTCTTCAAGCAATACGCAATTGTTTTTCAAATCATTTTACATCAATCGCTGAATCTCAATTACCGGGTTCACTCACTCCGTGTTGTCTTCTTTGAGACGCTCCATTTGAGAACAACTAGAACAAATTGTTAAACCTGTCAAGGAGATTCTTAGGAATCCTACCGATCACAGCAAGACTTGTATCGATCACAGCAAGATTGTATCGATCACAGCAAGATTTGTATCGATCAACGGGAACCGTGGGCGTGTAATTAATTCAACGAAGTGTTCAAAGACACTTTCGTGCGATTTATTGCTAATCATTGTATGCAGTACATCCTATGGTTGCGGTGATCGTAATCGAGGAGTCATTCCATAGCCGCATGCTCACAAGATCTACACTTAATTAAAGAAATCATGACCGGTGCATATCTACATAACTCGGCTTTGATATTGTCATACTATGCTTCGCTTACGCCGCAAATATCATGAACTCGTAAAAGCTTCCGCTACTCTGATAAAAAGATGTCATGATCCAAAATTGTGAGCATGTCGGTCCGAAAGTCACAACTTCACATGATGGCAACATAATAAAGGGTGATCCAGAGATTTAATGTGGCTGATGATCTCAATGAAAGCTCGAAGATCATCAAAGATGTGGATCAATTCAAAGGCCTCCACTGAAAGTACAAAGTAATCGGACTTTGAAGAATCGCTACAAAAGCACAAAGATGCAGATGTTGAAGAATTCAAGTCTACGAGCTCAAGACTGAAGATTAAATAGAATGCTAGGATTCAAAATGTAAATCATGGGGTGACCTCCCTTAGGGGGAGATTGTTAGGAATTGGAAATTCCATAAGTAAAGTATCGGTCACCCCAAATATAATCTAGCATAAGTTAGCTCGTAGACATATTGTTATTTACGTTATTGATTGGCTCCCAAACAATAAGTTTAATCACACAAGCTAACCACTTGTGAATGGTCAATCAGAATAAACTTAAAACAATTTCGTAAAGCAATACAATTAAGATCGAGGAATATAGTGGATTCTCGGGTCGTTAAGTCCCACGGAGGATGAATGGTGTTTAACACGACGGATGTCGAATAATCACTAAGGATAGTGATCGAGAGGATTTTGGAATATTTATACCTAAAGAAAAAGTTTTGTAAATTACAGGGGCTTAAATGCAAATTAAAGAAAATTAAAAAGCTAAAATATATTAAATAAACGCTATCACTATTTTTACAATGATGTTTTTGTGATTTATAAAACAAAATAACTTGAATAAACTATTTTAATTAAAACGTAAACTTAAATTATCTAAAAACGTGACTTAAAATGAAAACGTGCGTTATGTATAAAAATTACGCGAGTGCGCAAGTAAAAACGTAAAATTTATGAAATAAAAGTCCTACGAGTGTAAAAACAATTTTCTTACTTCCTATATGACAAAAGAAAATTTTAGAAAAAATAATTATATTTTTTTTTACTTTTATATTTTTTATAATGAATTAAATACTCTTTTAGACTAATTAAATGATTAAAAATACTAAAACTATTAAGAAAAATCTGAAACTTTTTTGTAAAATACTTTGTACTAATACAAAGTTAAGAAAAATACAAAAGTTGAAAAAGCTAGTTTAAATAAGCTGAAAATAAGCTAAGTAATACGTATAAGCTAAAATGGAAAAACGGGTTAAGTATTAAAGTGTGCAAAGTTAAACCAGAAAAAGACCCAAGGGTAGTTGGTGAGGTGTGTGTGTGTGTGGTGCTGTGGTTCGAATCCCAGAATGGCTTTTTTTTTTGCAAACTTTTATTTTTGATTTTTCTTTTTGGAACTTATTAAGCTAAGTAATATAAGCAATTTTTATAACTACAACTTTTTATGAAAATCACTAATAAGCTCTGAATAAGCTTATTTAACTTAACAGTTGAGCTTAAGAGCTTATTTTGGATAGATTAAGCTCAAACAAGCTTCTCAGTTGGAAACAAAAGTGAAATAAGCTACAACAAGATAAAAGCTACTTATATTAAGCTAGAAAACACAAATAAGCACACTGATAAGCTGTTAATAAGCAAATAAGCATTTTGACTAAATCCACTATCCAAACAGCTGCTGACCATATTTCAAAGCGCCAAACTTATCAAATAAGCTCAAAAGCTAAAAACAAGGACCGAGGGATCAAGTTAAGTGGTGGGCTTTCCAAAAGCCAAAGCTCACACTCTATGGTCCACCGGAGAGCTTATAAAGAGCTTGAGAAAGGGCTTGAAAACACCGAATGCTCGATGGACTATATGAAATGGACAAGATAAAAGCTAATGGCGGGCTTATCAAATAAGCTAAAAATAGGAAAATGAGAATTGGAACCTTGAGACAACTAGGTGAGCTTCTCAAAAGTCAAGGTACACAAGCTGTGGGTCACTAATAAGCTCATGAGAGCTTGAGAAATAGCTTATACAACCGGTGCAGTGATGCTTTTCAAATAAGGACTCAAAACAATCTAAGAAATAAGCACTTAATAAGCTAATTAGAAGTAAACTTATATTTTCTAATTAAGATGAGCGACTAAAATTTAATATCCCAAAAGCTTATATCCTAACTCTTAATATTATGTCCTATATAAAAGTATCCATTTTATTCAAAACGACTATATTGAAATTTTGACTTTTAAAAGAATTGAACCAAGTTGACTATTATGAACTTTGAATCAATTCTATGGACCGATTGTTGTATTAAGGTTTGTTAAGACCGATTTGATCAATCTTATCAACTTATAAGCAAGAAAACAAGATCATGAATCATGAAAATTCAACAGTTAATGTCACACCCCAAATTACCTGCTTTTGCGTGGAATGGAATTCACGGGGTTGATGTCATAGCATCAAAATAATATTATATTGAACGACCTAAAGTGTCGTTTGGAAAACACATCGCTTGATTTAATAAAACAATCGAGTTTACAAAGTATAGGTCCCAAATGAAAATCAACTATGCGGAAAATAAGTTTGCTACAAATTCAAACGATGTTTTAAAGTGCATAAATCCCAAGTAAGACGCTTGCCTCCGCGACTCTATGATATGTCCATATGCATGCCATGAAGTGAATGCCTTAGATACCGAGATAAAATATGCTAAAAGTGTCAACACAAAGGTTGAGTGAGTTCATAGAGTTTGTGTTGAAATGTAAAGTCTTTCAAAATCGTTTATGCAGCAAAGGCATTGTGAATCCACTCAGTTCCAAGTTCCGCCCATACAAAACTTACAACCTGTGTGTTCACAACCCATTGCCAAAATGTAATATAGTTTATGTTCAAGCGCATGATGTCAAATGAATTCACATAATAGTGCATGACTTTATGTATCAATAGTTAATTGACATAACACATATGAGTGTTATTTCAAATTGTTCCAAGACCATTAGTTCCATGATTATACCAAGACATTTAGTTCAATGATTATACCACGACATTTAGTTCAATGATTATACCAAGACATTTAGTTCAATGATTATACCAAGACATTTAGTTCAATGATTATACCACGAAATTTAGTTCAATGATTATACCACGACATTTAGTTCAATGATTATACCAAGACATTTAGTTCAATGATTATACCAAGACATTTAGTTCAATGATTATACCAAGACATTTAGTTCAATGATTATACCAAGACATTTAGTTCAATGATTATACCAAGACATTTAGTTCAATGATTATACCAAGACATTTAGTTCAATGATAATCCCAAGACATTCAAATTTCAATGATAATCATATAGAAATTCTAAATATGACAATATTGTTACCTCGTATGACTAAACATTCAGTTCAGTTAAACATGTAGTTGCAAATATCATGAATGTCATAAAAATAGTTGAGCATGTATCTCCCCCAAAAGTAATTCAAAACAATTAAAAGAGTAGGGGCTATGACTCACCTGGTGCAATGTTTATGATGATAAAAGTGGATACACTGAAATGAGGCGCAACCTCTAACCGTGACCTATCATGAATGATATGTTCTAATGTAAATCATGAAACAATGTCATGCATGCAAATCCACATGTAATCTATACCACTTGTACGTTTGAAAATAATGTTTATCGTCGAATTATATGTTTATGACATCTCGTCATATTATAAAATACTTTACAAGTATTTGCGTTGAAATGATATCCTACGATAGTCATTTGGTGATTTATTATGAAATTATAACTTTCGTCAGTAAAATAATGTCATTTGACAATTTCATGAAAGTGACTAAGTAGCCTCGAAAAGCTAGTCGAAAATAGTGAATATTGAGTGTTAGGAAACAAACTCAATGGTTTTGGAAAGCTTGTATCATTATCTCAAAGTTTTAGCATTTAAGTTTTCATCCTAGAGGTCTCGATCATGGAGAAAAATATAGGTTAAGTATGGTACTTTTGTCCAAAATATCGTTTAAGGATGGTTTTCGGCAAAGTTTAAGTGACCGTATTTTATTCATTACAACTCCGCTTGACGAGCGGTTAGACATTTTGGAAAATAGGCTAGGTGAACTTACTTTTACTAGAAGACATCGTTTTCTGAAAAGTAATCTATCAATGTTAAAAACGACCCTCAACATGGTTATTTTGTTGCCGTAAGGTTGTCTAATAGAAATATAATAGTTTTTCTTATATAATAAAGTTACGGCAAGTTTGTGTAAACGTGTATAATTTAATCGTTACAAGTCTGTTTTCTACGTTTTATATGTCCTTAGATTTGTATCAAAGTATACTAATATATTTTTGATAAGTCGACACAATTTATAACGCTTAAGACTCATTTTGACTCGTAAAAGTCGAGACAGCATGCTGAATTTTCTCAAGCAGTTAGTTTTCGTCAACTCGAAAAATTCATAACTTCTTCGTTATAGCTCCGCTTTAATCCGCTCAAGCGCCACGTTTTCGTTTTAAAGTGTATTTTCTAAATATCTAGGCCAAAATTTTTATCTAATGTCGAAAATTCCAGATTTCACGAAACCAACAGACCCTATTTTATAGTTGTTTAAATGGGTTTTCTCGCAAAAACCTATTCTAACCAATTCAAAACAACTCCGAAGCTATTCTAATCCTACCATACACCTTCTTAGGGTGTCATGGGTTCCTAGACATCACCAAAAGTAATATGTTTCAAGGAGTAATTATAGGATGATAAATATTAATTATAAGTAATAAAAACATTAAAAGTGGTATAAATTCATATGTAACATGCATGTTTTAAAGATAAATATGAAAGAGTTATGAAGATCGTGAAATGCTTACTTGAATGATTATGTGAAAGAAAGTGATGAAAACCTTATTAATCTATAGGTTTCTATTTTAAAACCTTAACATAGATCACTACATGAACTTGATAATCACTTGAATCATAAAACAATATTATGTTTCTCTTCTCCTTCTTGCTATGGTCGGTTTGTAAAATGGAAAAGGGAGAGTGATATGCATTCATTTCACCTAAGATATAATGCATCTATGTTTTAATAATAGTATACAATTAAAATAAGCAATTATAAGTTTAGCTAATAGATATTTTGCACCAAAAGTGTTGTGTCATGTTAAATGTCGACAAGGGTGAATGAAAAAACAAAAGTGATGTATTTTCTAATAGGAAATGTATAAATGTATTAGTATAATTGGTAACTTGTAAGTTAAAATGGATATTTGAGGTAGCGTTAGCTAGAAATAAATTTTAACGGAACAAAATAAAATATTTTGAAGTCATAAAAATTATAAAAATACATTTCTTACAAAAATTTAGTGAAATAATAATTACCGTGTAGTATTTACGAAATCCGTCGTAATTATATAAATATAATAATTTATATACAAAATAAATTTAAAACACCGGGCAAACTAATAATATTATTTTTATAATCTTAATATGAGTATAAAAATATATCATAATAATTTTTGGAAGTGTTGGATCAAATGTTCAAAATAAATGATTACGCGATAGCGTTTATTTAATATGAAATTACACGTTTAATGTAAAATGCAAAACCCATGCATAAATTGATATGAAATGATGTTACTAATGATGTGTAGACTAAATCTAGTCTATATGAAATGTCCCGAAATTACGAGTTGTCACATTCGCCCATCTAAAAAGGAATTCGGTCCTCGAATTCGATTCGTGTTGGTCTCTCCGGTTTAGGGTTTGATGTGGCAACTTTCCCATTCTCGAGCAAAACCCTCAAAGACTTTTAGGTAACCGATTTTACTTAATCTCACAACTCATCAAACAAGAACCGTCATGAGATTAGGCTAAATCGGTTTGAGTAACGGGTCTTTTGAAAATTTGGCTCACCATAGAATTGCTTACACATATAAGCCTCTACTCCCTTCATTGCATGATTCTTCCCGAATTAGACATAGGTGATCGTGGTATGTATAATTTAGGAGTAACTATGCAATGCTTGGACTAATCGACTCATATGATGTTTGATGTTAAGTCATAAACCCGCATGTATAATGAGTATGCACTTATAGTGAAATGATGAGATGCTATGATGATGTAGTTATAGGCTAGGGTCAATGATGCAACCTAGTTCTCTATAATCAAGCTCGATGCTAATCTGTCACACCCCAAATTACCCGCTTTGCAATGAATGGAATTTCGGGGTTGATTGTCATAGCATCACAATAATGATTATATTGAACGACCTAAAGTGTCGTTTGGAAAACACATCGTTTGATTTAATAAAACAATCAGAGTTTACAAAGTATAGGTCCCAAATGAAAATCAACTATGTGCGGAAAATAGGTTTGCTACAAATTCAAACGATGTTTTAAAGTGCATAAATCCCAAGTAAGACGCGTCGTCTCCGCGACTCTATGATATGTCCATATGCATGCCATGAAGTGAATGCCTTAGATACCTGAGATAAAATATGCTAAAAAGTGTCAACACAAAGGTTGAGTGAGTTCATAGAGTTTGTGTTGAAATGTAAAGTCTTTCAAAATCGTTTATGCAAAGAACGCATTGTGAATCCACTCGCCCAAGTTCCGCCCATACAAAACTTGCAACCTGTGTGTTCACAACCCATTGCCAAATGTAATATAGTTTATGTTCAAGCGCATGATGTCAAATGAATTCACATAATAGTGCATGACTTTATGTATCAATAGTTAATTGACATAACACATATGAGTGTTATTTCAAATTGTTCCAAGACCATTAGTTCCATGATTATACCAAGACATTTAGTTCAATGATTATACCACGACATTTAGTTCAATGATTATACAAAGACATTTAGTTCAATGATTATACCAAGACATTTAGTTCAATGATTATACCACGACATTTAGTTCAATGATTATACCACGACATTTAGTTCAATGATTATACCAAGATATTTAGTTCAATGATTATACCAAGACATTTAGTTCAATGATTATACCAAGACATTTTGTTCAATGATTATACCAAGACATTTAGTTCAATGATTATACCAAGACATTTAGTTCAATGATTATACCAAGACATTTAGTTCAATGATAATCCCAAGACATTCAGCTCAATGATAATCATATAGAAATTCTAAATATGACAATATTGTTACCTCGTATGACTAAACATTCAGTTCAGTTAAACATGTAGTTGCAAATATCATGAATGTCATAAAAATAGTTGAGCATGTATCTCCCCCAAAAGTAATTCAAAACAATTAAAAGAGTAGGGGCTGTGACTCACCTGGTGCAATGTTTATGATGATAAAAGTGGATACACTGAAATGAGGCGCAACCTCTAACCGTGACCTATCATGAATGATATGTTCTAATGTAAATCATGAAACAATGTCGTGCATGCAAATCCACATGTAATCTATACCACTTGTACGTTTGAAAATAATGTTTATCGTCGAATTATATGTTTATGACATCTCGTCATATTATAAAATACTTTACAAGTATTTGCGTTGAAATGATATCCTACGATAGTCATTTGGTGATTTATTATGAAATTATAACTTTTCGTCGTAAAATAATGTCATTTGAAAATTTCATGAAAGTGACTAAGTAGCCTCGAAAAGCTAGTCGTAAAATAGTGAATATTGAGTGTTAGGAAACAAACTCAATGGTTTTGGAAAGCTTGTATCATTATCTCAAAGTTTTAGCATTTAAGTTTTCATCCTAGAGGTCTCGATCATGGAGAAAAATATAGGTTAAGTATGGTACTTTTGTCCAAAATATCGTTTAAGGATGGTTTTCGGCAAAGTTTAAGTGACCCTATTTTATTCATTACAACTCCGCTTGACGAGCGGTTGGACATTTTAGAAAATAGGCTAGGTGAACTTACTTTTACTAGAAGACATCGTTTTCTGAAAAGTATTCTATCAATGTTAAAAACGACCCTCAACATGGTCACTTTGTTGCCGTAAGGTTGTCTAATAGAAATATAATAGTTTTTCTTATATAATAAAGTTACGGCAAGTTTGTGTAAACGTGTATAATTTTATCGTTACAAGTCCGTTTTCTCGCTTTATATGTCCTTAGATTCGTATCAAAGTATACTAATATATTTTTGATAAGTCGACACAATTTATAACGCTTAAGACTCATTTTACTCGTAAAAAGTCGAGACAGCATGCTGAATTTTCAAATGCTTAGTTTTCGCGTCAACTTGAAAAATTCATAACTTCTTCGTTATAGCTCCGCTTGAACCGCCTCAAGCGGCCACGCTGCTTTTAAAGTGTATTTTCTAAATATCTAGGCCAAAATTTTTTATCTACTGTCGAAAATTCCAGATTTCACAGAAACCAACAGACCCTATTTTATAGTTGTCGAAATGGGTTTTTCTCGCAAAAAACCTATTCTAACCAATTCAAAACAACTCCGAAGCTATTCTAATCCTACCATACACCTTCTTAGGGTGTCATGGGTTCCTAGACATCACCAAAAGTAATATTTTTCAAGGAGTAATTATAGGATGATAAATATTAATTATAAGTAATAAAAACATTAAAAGTGGTATAAATTCATATGTAACATGCATGTTTTAAAGATAAATATGAAAGAGTTATGAAGATCGTGAAATGCTTACTTGAATGATTATGTGAAAGAAAGTGATGAAAACCTTATTAATCTATAGGTTTCTATTTCAAAACCTTAACATAGATCACTACATGAACTTGATAATCACTTGAATCATAAAACAATATTATGTTTCTCTTCTCCTTCTTGCTATGGTCGGTTTGTAAAATGGAAAAGGGAGAGTGATATGCATTCATTTCACCTAAGATATAATGCATCTATGTTTTAATAATAGTATACAATTAAAATAAGCAATTATAAGTTTAGCTAATAGATATTTTGCACCAAAAAGTGTTGTGTCATGTTAAATGTCGACAAGGGTGAATGAAAAAAACAAAAGTGATGTATTTTCTAATAGGAAATGTATAAATGTATTAGTATAATTGGTAACTTGTAAGTTAAAATGGATATTTGAGGTAGTGTTAGCTAGAAATAAATTTTAACGGAACAAAATAAAATATTTTGAAGTCATAAAAATTATAAAAATACATTTCTTACAAAAATTTAGTGAAATAATAATTACCGTGTAGTATTTACGAAATCCGTCAGAATTATATAAATATAATAATTTATATACAAAATAAATTTAAAACACCGGGCAAACTAATAATATTATTTTTATAATCTTAATATGAGTATAAAAATATATCATAATAATTTTTGGAAGTGTTGGATCAAATGTTCAAAATAAATGATTACGCGATAGCGTTTATTTAATATGAAATTACACGTTTAATGTAAAATGCAAAACCCATGCATAAATTGATATGAAATGATGTTACTAATGATGTGTAGACTAAATCTAGTCTATATGAAATATCCTGAAATTACGAGTAATGTGACAGTTAATGAACAAGGTGAGATCAAAGGATGTTTTGACTTTTTAACAAATGTCCACTGGTTTTCTTTGTATGTTTGAGTTATTAGATGCTTATAGGACACAAAATAACAACAAAAAATAACACAAATGACTTCTAACCCAGATAACAAAGCAAATCCAAACAATCTTTATCTTGACTGTATTGAAACTTTTCAAAGGATTTCAAAGATTGAGAACATACCACTGATTACAGACCTTATAGTATCCTTTAATAAGACTAAAGAAACATAAAATAACAACATAAAACCAAGAAATTACACTTAAGCTAATTTAACTGCGTAAAACAAGATTTTTATTAATTACAAATTAAAAAGAACAAGTAACTGTTTTTATTGTTTAATTATACTTAATTATAACTAAGAAACACAAAATCACAAAGATTTAAGCTATTGACTAACTTAAACAAAGTTGAAATGCAAAAGTTGAGTAAAAAGCTTACAAGAGGGTATCCAACCGAAAAACATAACCAAGAACAAAGACCACTCCTATAGGCTTACCACTAAGCCTCAACCTGAGGCAATCCAATATTCACCCCGCTCCGCCTTTGATCACCATCTCCATGGATTTTTATTTTCAACTATTTTATTTGTATTTTTGGTGATTTTTGCTTTTTGTTTCTAAACTAATTTTAAAGGTTACTAATAGCTTAAATAAGCTATAAAGGAGCTTATGTGATCTTATGAGTTCAAGACAACACTAATATCAACCTTTAAATATTTTGAGAATTGAATTGGAAAATTGCATAATCTTGAAATGAAACTTAAACCGAAATTGATGTTAACAAAAGCTTTATTACACACTAATGACCCGAATTACGAGCTTAAAAGTTTAGACATACACTGGAAGACTTAAAATATTCAAAACGACATACATAAAATAAAATTACACTAGATATCTCTTCACATTGCTTCAAACTTGTTTATATTGAGCTTTTCAAGTCTTGTCGACACCTCTGAACATTTCCCACCTTACTTGAACCGTTGGATCATTCCAAATCATCAATTTCGACAAATGGCAATTTTGGCGCCAATTTTCTTTTGAGCAGGTTTTGTGCATTAATTGGATTTTGGAAGATGTGGAGGTGTTAAAGAGTGGTTAGACAGGTGTTAGGGGTGAGGTGGAAAGGGAAAAGGTTGGAAAAACCAGCTCTGGTATTGGATTGCAGCGTTGGGAGAGAAGGATGCACAGTGAAACTGGTTTTAGCGCGCTTTGACTATTTTTGACTGGTGGATATTAATAAAGGGGGGTCCAAAATGGGGGGTCAAGGTTATTTGGCAGGGGTTCTATTGGTTTGGCTGGGTTTAAAATACAAAAGAGGGTCCGTTTGGTTTTATTTATGACAAGGACCAATTTTGTAATTCTAGCAAACTTGAGGGACCAAACTGAACTTTTTCCAATGTTATCAAAAGGACCAAACTTGACAAACTTAAATAGTACAAGGATAATATTTGATAATTTTCCATTTTAAAATATCCAAGGACTAATTTTGCCATTTTTCAAAGTTGAGGGACTAAAGTTCTCATTTTGCAATTTTAAATTTCAAAGATCAAATTTGACAACTCATGAATCCTTGGGACTTTAAATAACATTTTCTTTATTTTTGATTTACCAGGACTGCTTTTGACAACTTTTGAAACTTGAGGGACTAAAGCGCCAATTATGCAAACTTGATACGCTTTTCATCCGATTTTGATATTTTTGCATTTAAAACACATAAAACACTTGTTTGTGATATTTTATCATTTTGATGCATTTCGAGTGTTTTCGAGATGTTTTGGCATTCTAAACAAGATAAAAATGATGAGTATTTGCACACTCATCGCTTATTTAGCGCTTTATTAGTTAGTTTGTAGCTTAGATTAGTTTAGTGTAACACCGTGGAGGAAAGACGGGTCTTTATCCACCGTATGCCCGATCCACAACCGGCGTGAGGACGGTTTCATTGTAACTATAAATACCCCTTCCATCCATGGAAGGGTGGTGCTTTCTCAATCTAACCTTTACATTTTACAAAGCAACTCTCTAGCAAGAAACACCCTCTTTACTTTCTCTCTAAATGGCTAACATGTATTTTGATCATCCAAGACCACCAATCATCAACACATTAATATTCGATCCTACAAGAGTCTAGAGTATAGCTTTTAGGTCTAATTTCGTGTCTAGTTTAGCTTATTTATCGCTTATTGTATTTCTTCTATTGTTTTCAAGTATTGTATTTCATTTAAAAGTATTGTACTCATTTAAGGTTTTAACAAAAATTCAGCTTTGTTTTAATCATTGTCTATTTTCATTTAATGAATTTTAAATATGTTGTTTAACTTTGATTACTAAGTCGTTAATAAGCTCTTATAAGCTCTTACTAAGTTACAAACACTAAATCAAGCTTCTCAATAACTTGCTGAGTGTTGGTCTAATTTTAAGCAATTTGATTTAATAATTATTAATCTGTTTCAAGAACAAAATAAGTTATTATGGAAGATAAGCCAGAAATGGAAGGGCTTTTAGGGTCTCACGAGCTTATCATTTGATAAGCTGGAGCTTGTAAAGTAGCTCCTCGAGCTTATTTTATCCTTGTTAAGCTAGGATCAAGGTAACACCTCATTTATAGCTTTAAACTGCTTATTGCTTAATAGAACTGCTTAAGAAGTTTGATAACCTCCTGTTTGATAACATCATGGATTTTTGGATTTACTCTTCTCTGATTTTGAACTGCTGGCTTGAAGTCATCTTCCATCAAGATTTTGTGAGTACAAAATTCAGGGTTGATACCCTTAATGTCGGAGAGTTTCCAAGCAATTGCTTGCTTGTGTGACTTCAAGACCTTTATGAGAGCAGTCGTTTCATCTTTACTCAAATCTCGAGCAATAATGACTGGTAATTTATCATTACCTTCAAGAAATGCATACTCGAGATGAGGCGGTAAGTCCTTAAGTTCGACTTCAGAAATTCTTCGCTTTTCTCAACCGACTTGACTTCCTTGTTATGAAGCTCGACGGGAGGGAGTGATGATGGATCATCATTAAGCAACTTCTCAATGAGAAGTATGTCCCCTCGATGTCGATGGGAGCGTGATCAATTTCCCATGGAATGTAATCACTAGATAAGTAGGCTTCAATCTCTTCCAAGATGAAGTCACTTTCCTCAAATGGAGTGAGAAAGGAGTAGAATTAGCAATGATGGGTTGAGATGAATGAGTGAGATTATCACCAAGAATTATGATCATAACCAAGAACTTCTTGAGTACTCTTCGTAGCAACATCAATGATATCTATTCGGTTAACCGACTCGTAATCATAGTTTGCGGAGTACCTCAAGTTTGATCAAGGTTAAAGGTGATAGCTTCATTACCAACACGTAATGTGATTTCTTGCTCAAATACATCAATGAGAGCACGGCCCGCTCGTGAATCTCGTCCAACAATGAGAGGAACCCGATGATCGGCATCGAAATCAACAACCACAAAGTCACCGGAAAATGGAACTTTCCTACTTTCACAATACGCCCCGCAATGCCAAGAGGACGGATATTGTACGATCTGCAAGCTCGAGAGTCATGCATGTAGGAGTAAGTTCCTAAGAGAAAGTTTCTTCCATATCGAATAAGGCATCGATTGATGCTTGCACCAAGATCTGCTAAGGCAAAGCATTCAACCATTCCTCGAAATACACATGGTAAGAGAAATTTTCCGTGATCTTCAAGCTTTTCTCGAAGCTTCTTCGGATAACCGCAGCAGCCTCGTTTAGAGGAGTTTTAGCCATTTCAAACACTTTTCCTTGTTGCTTAACATGTGTTTGAGAGTTGATGCAAACTTGGGCATCGAGATGATAGCATCCGCAAAGCTTATGTCAAAATGTAGTTCTTGGAAAATTTGAAAAATTTGTCCATTTGATGACCGGCTTTTTCATGAGCTTTGCTCATTCAAACGTGATGGGTAAGGAATAGAAGATTTGGATTGGGGTTTTCAACGGAGCTACTGGAGGTTCAAAACAACTCTGGATTGGATTTGGGTTTCGGACAACTTGAGGATGGACATTGTTGGTACTTCCGTTATTATTAGGAAGTTCCTTGTCCTTTGTTGCCTTAGGTTCACTTTCCACTACCTTCGGGAGAAGAAGAAGAAGAGGTAGTAGGAATAGCGGGTCCATTGTATGAAACACCACTTACGTTGTGATCGCCTTTGCATCGCCCCTCGGGTTAGCGATCGTGTTGCTAGGAAGTTTTCCCGAGCCCGAGGGTTGATCATTTAAAGACTTCTTTAGATCGTGATCCGACCGACCAACAACCTGCTCATTTCATCTTGGGATTTCATGAATCGCTTCAATAACTCATCGATGATGGTACCGAGGAACTGAGGGAAATTTCGAGTTTGATTAGGAAAATTATGGCCTCTAATGTTAGGATTAGGGCCTTGATTTTGAAAATTTCCTTGGTTAGGATTCATATTCCCATGAAATTGATTCCCCGATTGAAATTGTTCGATTAAGGTTTTGATGTTGGAAACCTTGATTTGGTCCGGATATAAATTACCTTGGTTTTGATAACCTTGGTTCATTCTAGGTTGGTTTTGATTCCGGTTCAGTATGTTAGATTCGCTAAAACCGGTGGTGCACGATAAGTGTTAGCTCGGTAACTTGGTTCATTTTGAGGACGGTATTGATTACCTCCCGATGTGAAGTACCGGCTATAGCATTGGCTTCAAACGGACTACCATCGGTGGCAAGACAGTTGTAGTATGCATGAGGACCACCACAAGTAACACGACTTCAACTTTCTTCACTTCACCATGTGATGGTGTCTCGTGTGAAGGTGACTTTCTTTTGGTTTGCAAGAACCAAAGCTCGAACAATATATGTGAGTTTGTCAATCTTAGCATCGGTGCTAGATGTACTCACGGAGATGAAGTAGAAGGTCCAAGATTAGACCGAGACCGATATGTCTTTGTTTGGAAAGAACGGACCGGGACTTGTTTTCAATGATTTGCAAGGCTTCTTTGTGGTCTTGCTCAGAAATTACCTCCATGGAGGCATTTAGAGAGTCTTGGTCGACTTGTCTCGCACCATTGTAGAAAGTATCTATTTGCATTAACTCGGTAAAACCATGATGCGGACACTTATGGAGCAACTCTTTGTAACGATCCCATGCCTCCCGAATGATTCATCAAATCTTTGAGAAAATTTCATTATCTCATTCTTAAGACTTGTAGTTCGGGATGGAGGATAGAATTCGTAACAAACTTGGTGACTAAATCCTCCCATGTCTCAATGGAACGAGGGGTTGTTTCTCAAGCCAATTCCGGCTTGTCCTCAGAGAGAATGGGAACAAGAAGCTTAATTGCTTCATGTGGGACATTATTGTATTTGATGGTTGATGCAATCTTGTTGAACCATCGAATATGTGCATGAGGATCATCCCGCCAAAACCATAAAATTGGCTTTGGGTTACAAGATTAAGCAACCCGGTTTTGAGCTCAAAGGTATCATCCACGATGGTCGGACAATAATGGCATCTCCGTAACCCTCGATGGGTGCTTGGAGAAGCTCATTCATCGGTTTGTCTTCCGCTATTACGACGGTGGTGGTGGTGCTAGACGCCTCACCACGGTGAAGGAGCGAACGCCCTCACGCTCACGAGGAATATTTGCAAGCTCGTAAAGTGGACTTGTAGAATCGAAGAACGAGTGCGCATGCACTAAGTATAAAAATTTTCAAAACAAATGCGAGGCAAAACGACAAGTGAACTTAAACCAATAATCACAAATGAAATGGCTTCTTTGAAAAAGGTACACCAAATCACAAGGACACAAAGGCAAGTTTTAAATCATTGTTCGGAACTTATTAATGGTCACACCCCAGGTTGGTAGGTGTACCGCCTTGATTTGCGGTGGTTGATTTTATGTATTTATTAAGTACCACCGAAAAGACGAGGTATGGATATGTGCCGATGGTTTAAAAACTTTTGGACAATATTTTTGGTATCGCCTCGTTTAACCAAATCGTATCTCTTTAAGAATCACCTTAAAAGAAACACAAGCTAGAAAACGTTACGATTGTTTTGTTGTTTTATATATTTTTGGTGTTGTTAACACTTTAGGAAAAGTGTTAATGAACTTTTTTGATTTTGATAACTTTACAAAAAACTGTTTACAAAAGGTGGTATATGTGCAAATACGGGTCTCGAAAACCGCTTTAAAACACGCTTACGCCTCCCGGCAATGAGCCAAAATTTGATTGGCTCCCAAACAATCAGTTTAATCACACAAGCTAACCACTTGTGAATGGTCAACCGTAATAAACTTAAAACAATTTCGTAAAGCAATACAATTAAGATCGAGGAATATAGTGGATTCTCGGTCGTTAAGTCCCACGGAGGATGAATGGTGTTTAACACGCATGGATGTCGAATAATCACTAAGGATAGTGACCAAGAAGGATTTTGGAATATTTATACCTAAAGAAAAGTTTTGTAAATTACAGGGCTTAAATGCAAATTAAAGAAAATTAAAAAGCTAAAATATATTAAATAAACGCTATCACTATTTTTACAATGATGTTTTTGTGATTTATAAAACAAAATAACTTGAATAAACTATTTTAATTAAAACGTAAACTTAAATTATCTAAAACGTGACTTAAAATGAAAACGTCATGTTATATAAAAATTACGCGAAATACAAGTAAAAACGTAAAATTTATGAAATAAAAGTCCTACGAGTGTAAAAACAATTTTCTTACTTCCTATATGACAAAAGAAAATTTTAGAAAAAAGAATTATATTTTTTTGACTTTTATATTTTTTATTATGAATTAAATACTCTTTTAGACTAATTAAATGATTAAAAATACTAAAACTATTAAGAAAAATCAAACTTTTTGTAAAATACTTTATACTAATACAAAGTTAAGAAAATACAAAAGTTGAAAAAGCTAGTTTAAATAAGTCGAAAATAAGCTAAGTAATACGATAAGCTAAAATGGAAAACGGGTTAAGTATTAAAGTGTGCAAAGTTAAACCGAAAAAAGACCCAAGGGCAACAGGTAAGGTGTGTGTGTGGTGAGTCAAGGTGGCTGTGGTTCGAATCCCAAAGAATGGCTTTTTTTTTTTTTGCAAACTTTTTTTTTTTGATTTTTCTTTTTGGAACTTATTAAGCTAAGTAAGATAAGCAATTTTTATAACTACAACGTTTTATGAAAATCACTAATAAGCTCTGAATAAGCTTATTTAACTTAACAGTTGAGCTTAAGAGCTTATTTTGGATAGATTAAGCTCAAACAAGCTTCTCAGTTGGAAACAAAAGTGAAATAAGCTACAACAAGATAAAAGCTACTTATATTAAGCTAGAAAACACAAATAATCACACTGATAAGCTGTTAATAAGCAAATAAGCATTTTGACTAAATCCACTATCCAAACAGCTGCATACCATATTTCAAAGCAGTTCACTATCAAATAAGCTCAAAAGCTAAAAACAAGGATCGAGGGATCAAGTTGTCGTGGGCTTTCCAAAAGCCAAAGCTCACACTCTATGGTCCACCGGAGAGCTTATAAAGAGCTTGAGAAAGGGTTTGAAAACACCAATGCTCAAGTGGACTATATGAAATGGACAAGATAAAAAGCTAATGGCAGGCTTATCAAATAAGCTAAAAATAGGAAAATGAGAACTGGAACCTTGAGACAGCTAGGTGAGCTTCTCAAAAAGTCAAGGTACACAAGCTAGGGGTCACTAATAAGCTCTGTGAGAGCTTGAGAAATAGCTTATACAACTGGTGCACAGGACAGTTTTTCAAATAAGGACTCAAAACAATCTAAGAAATAAGCACTTAATAAGCTAATTAGAAGTAAACTTATATTTTTCTAATTAAGATGAGCAGCTAAAATTTAATATCCCAAAAGCTTATATCCTAACTCTTAATATTATGTCCTATATAAAATTATCCATTTTATTCAAAAACGACTATATTGAAATTTTGACTTTTAAAAGAATTGAACCAAGTTGACTATTATGAACTTTGAATCAATTCTATGGACTGATTAAGTTGTATTAAGGTGTGTTAAGACTGATTTGATCAATCTTATCAACTTATAAGCAAGAAAACAAGATCATGAATCATGAAAATTCAACAGTTAATGAACAAGGTGAGATCAAAATTCCAGATTTCAAGCGGCCACGTTTTCGTTTTAAAGTGTATTTTCTAAATATCTAGGCCAAAATTTTTTATCTACTGTCGAAAATTCCAGATTTCACAGAAACCAACAGACCCTATTTTATAGTTGTTTAAATGGGTTTTCTCGCAAAAACCTATTCTAACCAATTCAAAACAACTCCGGCTATTCTAATCCTACCATACACCTTCTTAGGGTGTCATGGGTTCCTAGACATCACCAAAAGTAATATTTTTCAAGGAGTAATTATAGGATGATAAATATTAATTATAAGTAATAAAAACATTAAAAGTGATATAAATTCATATGTAACATGCATGTTTTAAAGATAAATATGAAAGAGTTATGAAGATCGTGAAATGCTTACTTGAATGATTATGTGAAAGAAAGTGATGAAAACCTTATTAATCTATAGGTTTCTATTTCAAAACCTTAACATAGATCACTACATGAACTTGATAATCAATTGAATCATAAAACAATATTATGTTTCTCTTCTCCTTCTTGCTATGGTCGGTTTGTAAAATGGAAAAGGGAGAGTGATATGCATTCATTTCACCTAAGATATAATGCATCTATGTTTTAATAATAGTATACAATTAAAATAAGCAATTATAAGTTTAGCTAATAGATATTTTGCACCAAAAAGTGTTGTGTCATGTTAAATGTCGACAAGGGTGAATGAAAAAAACAAAAGTGATGTATTTTCTAATAGGAAATGTATAAATGTATTAGTATAATTGGTAACTTGTAAGTTAAAATGGATATTTGAGGTAGTGTTAGCTAGAAATAAATTTTAACGGAACAAAATAAAATATTTTGAAGTCATAAAAATTATAAAAATACATTTCTTACAAAAATTTAGTGAAATAATAATTACCGTAGTATTTACTTAAATCCGTCGTAATTATATAAATATAATAATTTATATACAAAATAAATTTAAAACACCGGGCAAACTAATAATATTATTTTTATAATCTTAATATGAGTATAAAAATATATCATAATAATTTTTGGAAGTGTTGGATCAAATGTTCAAAATAAATGATTACGCGATAGCGTTTATTTAATATGAAATTACACGTTTAATGTAAAATGCAAAACCCATGCATAAATTGATATGAAATGATGTTACTAATGATGTGTAGACTAAATCTAGTCTATATGAAATATCCTGAAATTACGAGTAATGTGACAGTTAATGAACAAGGTGAGATCAAAGGATGTTTTGACTTTTTAACAAATGTCCACTGGTTTTCTTTGTATGTTTGAGTTATTAGATGCTTATAGGACACAAAATAACAACAAAAAAATAACACAAATGACTTCTAACCCAGATAACAAAGCAAATCCAAACAATCTTTATCTTGACTGTATTGAAACTTTTCAAAGGATTTCAAAGATTGAGAACATACCATCGACATGCACCTTATAGTATCCTTTAATAAGACTAAAGAAACATAAAATAACAACATAAAACCAAGAAATTACACTTAAGCTAATTTAACTGCGTAAAACAAGATTTTTATTAATTACAAATTAAAAAGAACAAGTAACTGTTTTTATTGTTTAATTATACTTAATTATAACTAAGAAACACAAAATCACAAAGATTTAAGCTATTGACTAACTTAAACAGTGAAATGCAAAAGTTGAGTAAAAAGCTTACAAGAGGGTATCCAACTGAAAAAACATAACCAAGAACAAAAGACCACTCCTATAGGCTTACCACTAAGCCTCTAACCCAGGGCAATCCAATATTCACCCTGCTCCAGCTTTGATCACCATCTCCATGGATTTTTTATTTTTCAACTATTTTATTTGTATTTTTGGTGATTTTTGCTTTTTGTTTCTAAACTAATTTTAAAGGTTACTAATAGCTTAAATAAGCTATAAAGGAGCTTATGTGATCTTATGAGTTCAAGACAACAGCTAATATCAACCTTTAAATATTTTGAGAATTGAATTGGAAAATTGCATAATCTTGAAATGAAACTTAAAACCGAAATTGATGTTAACAAAAGCTTTATTACACACTAATGACCCAATTACGAGCTTAAAAGTTTAGACATACACCGGAAGACTTAAAATATTCAAAACGACATACATAAAATAAAATTACACTAGATATCTCTTCACATTGCTTCAAACTTGTTTATATTGAGCTTTTCAAGTCTTGTCGACACCTCTCAACATTTCCCACCTTACTTGAACTGTTGGATCATTCCAAATCATCAATTTCGACAAATGGCAATTTTGGCGCCAATTTTCTTTGAGCGTGTTTTGTGCATTAATTGGATTTTGGAAGATGTGGAGGTGTTAAAGAGTGGTTAGACAGTGTTAGGGTGAGGTGGAAAGGAAAAGGTTGGAAAACCACTCGTATTGGATTGCAGCGTTGGGAGAGAAGGATGCACAGATGAAACCGGTTTTAGCGCTTTGACTATTTTTGACCGGTGGATATTAATAAAGGGGGGTCCAAATGGGGGTCAAGGTTATTTGGTGGGTTCTATTGGTTTGGCTGGGTTTAAAATACAAAAGAGGGTCCGTTTGGTTTTATTTATGACAAGGACCAATTTTGTAATTCTAGCAAACTTGAGGGACCAAACTGAACTTTTTCCAATGTTATCAAAAGGACCAAACTTGACAAACTTAAATAGTACAAGGATAATATTTGATAATTTTCCATTTTAAAATATCCAAGGACTAATTTTGCCATTTTTCAAAGTTGAGGGACTAAAGTTCTCATTTTGCAATTTTAAATTTCAAAGATCAAATTTGACAACTCATGAATCCCTAGGGACTTTAAATAACATTTTTCTTTATTTTTGATTTACCAGGACCTGCTTTTGACAACTTTTGAAACTTGAGGGACTAAACCGCCAATTATGCAAACTTGATACGCTTTTCATCCGATTTTGATATTTTGCATTTAAAACACATAAAACACTTGTTTGTGATATTTTATCATTTTGATGCATTTCGAGTGTTTTCGGATGTTTTGGCATTCTAAACAAGATAAAAATGATGAGTATTTGCACACTCATCGCTTATTTAGCAGCTTTATTAGTTAGTTTGTAGCTTAGATTAGTTTAGTGTAACACCGTGGAGGAAAGACGGTCTTTATCCACCGTATGCCCGATCCACATCCGACAGAGGACGGTTTCATTGTAACTATAAATACCCTTCCATCCATGGAAGGGTGGTGCTTTCAATCTAACCTTTTACATTTTACAAAGCAACTCTCTAGCAAGAAACACCCTCTCTTTACTTTCTCTCTCTAAATGGCTAACATGTATTTTGATCATCCAAGACCACCCGAATCATCAACACATTAATATTCGATCCTACAGTAGTCTAGAGTATAGCTTTTAGGTCTAATTTCGTGTCTAGTTTAGCTTATTTACTGCTTATTGTATTTCTTCTATTGTTTTCAAGTATTGTATTTCATTTAAAAGTATTGTACTCATTTAAGGTTTTAACAAAAATTCAGTTTGTTTTAATCATTGTCTATTTTCATTTAATGAATTTTAAATATGTTGTTTAACTTTGATTACTAAGTCATTAATAAGCTCTTATAAGCTCTTACTAAGTTACAAACACTAAATCAAGCTTCTCAATAACTTGCTTGAGTGTTGGTCTAATTTTAAGCAATTTGATTTAATAATTATTAATCTGTTTCAAGAACAAAATAAGTTATTATGGAAGATAAGCCAGAAATGGAAGGGCTTTTAGGGTCTCACGAGCTTATCATTTGATAAGCTGGAGCTTGTAAAGTAGCTCCTCGAGCTTATTTTATCCTTGTTAAGCTAGGATCAAGGTAACACCTCATTTATAGCTTTAAACTGCTTATTGCTTAATAGAACCGCTAAGAAGTTTGATAACCTCCTGCTTGATAACATCATGGATTTTGGATTTACTCTTCTCTCGATTTTGAACCGGCTTGAAGTCATCTTCCATCAAGATTTTGTGAGTACAAAATTCGGGTTGATACCCTTAATGTCGGAGAGTTTCCAAGCAATTGCTTGCTTGTGTGACTTCAAGACCTTTATGAGCAATGTTTATCTTTACTCAAATCTCGAGCAATAATGACCGGTAATTTATCATTACCTTCAAGAAATGCATACTCGAGATGAGGCGGTAAGTCCTAAGTTCGACTTCAGAAATTCTTCGCTTTTCTCAACCGACTTGACTTCCTTGTTATGAAGCTCGACGGGAGGGAGTGATGATAATCGATGCAATACGTGTCAAAGATTCGATAATCATATACATGTATCATTTGATTGACTAAATGATATGATATTCAAATGATTGATATAAGCTAAGTTCTGTAAACATCTATATGTCAATGTAACAAGTTAGTCAAATGAATACCAATGAAAATTGCTATATAATAACATTAGTTAATGCATTAAGATTTGGTTAAGCATCAAATGCATAGTCAACTATGCATGTAATATAAATTGCAACCGTAATAGCATGTCAAATGCCAATAATCTAGTATATGATATCAGATATGTTAATATGATATATACAAGTCATAATTACAAGTAACACTTAATGTATAGAAATTAATTATGCTAAATACTGTCATACCAAGTACTATAAATTCATACTTAGTTCAATGTCATATATAATTTCAAGATTCAATATGTTTATCACATATATGTCAATGACTTTAGATGATATTAAATTGAATCATTACTATTCAATATTTGTTCAAATTCATAATGTATCCAAAATGTCATGATAATACAGATTATTAATGATTATACTCAAATATGTAATGATTCAATTACATAGACATGTATTCAATATTATATCAAGAATTTAGTCATATGATCATACAACATTATTAGATTAATATTAATATCAAATCAATATTTAGTGATATGATTATACCAAACATGTTAGATTACAGACATTGATTCAACATTAGACAATTTTAGTTCAATGTTATACAAATGTATATTAAGCAATGTAAGAGTTCAGTAGCAATGTTTATCATAATGCATGAGTACATGATAATCATTATTACAATGAATATCCGAAATATATCAATAGAATTATAACATGACATTTGTTCAGTAATAATCAATGTAATTAGTTCATTATTCAAGCTACATATAATTTTAGTAGTAGTTGATCTCATAATAGTTATTGACAATATAATACATTATGATTGACAACATTTATATCTAACATAACATATCAAAATGTTGTCATTAATCAAATACTGAAATTATGAATCTTGAAAAGATTCGTAAATTATGATCAATGATAATGTAGCCTAAAACTTGTATTACGTTCGAATATAGTTATCAACATTGACTATGTATATATTAAATTACATATTTATCGATTCAAAGTCATTAATATCGAATTCCAAACTTTGGGTTTATGCAAAATATATGATTTCATAATTTAGTAATATTAATTGTAATACATTCGAAGTGAAAATCTAGTAAGTGAATTTATGTACAATGATTATGAAATTCTAATCAAATTGTTAATGTGTGAAATTCTAAATTTTAAATTTTAGTATTATACAATTACATTAGTCATCATGAAATTATCATGTAACATCATTAGTTCATATGCTTACTATGAATTTCTAAATGTAATGCATATTTATCATACCTCAGTATACTCAATCGTTAAGTTACATTTTAGAATATATATAGGTAACTTGAATTTACATGAGAATTTAAAAGACTATCAATGTAAAATGTACTCAAAGTCATGTTAAATGTATTAAAATATAAGTCTATTAATTAAATTACCAGGTTTGAACATTAGTAATTATTTAAAGTCTTATAAGTCTTTAACTTTCTAAGAATGTTAACAATATATTTGATATAATATGTATTTACTGTAAAAGCAAATAAATGTGAATTTAATGTTTCGTGAGTAAATGTACTTAATTCAATGTTAAATCGTTAATATGATAGCTAGATTATTTAAAGTACTTTTAAATAATATTGCTATAATTATACTTTAAATATTTAGATTAAGATTGATTATATAAATGTTTTTAAACTTTATACACATTAATAAGCTATTGCTTAATCTCATACATATTGAGTGTCTTATGCTTGCTAATACAAAAACATACTTAAGAGAATATGATATAATTTTTAATTATAACAATTAAAAACATTAAAGTGTATAAATCATATGTACTGCATTTTAAAGTAACAATGAACAATTATAAGATTCGAAAATTACTAAGATTAAAGATTAATAAAGATGTAGTATTATATATTCAAGTAAATTATTATTAACTTACAATAATCATTAAGAAAGTCTTAAAGTATTATACTAAACATAATCTAGTTTCAAGTGTTTAATCTAAGAATCATAATTAGACAAGCAATATATATTATTTATAAAGATTATCTAATATAATCGATTTAATTTTTAAATAATAGTTTCATACAAATAGTGTATTATTGAAAGGTTCTAATGAATATGAACATGAAATAGATTGTATATATTAGTATAAGGTCATTATATAATAATGAATAATGTTACTTAACATAAGTATTAATTTAAAATTTTGATCGATAAATACTAGAATAATATGATTTAAAATGAATAAATTTATAGAGATCTATTTAAAAAATTATATATAAATTAATAGAAACAAATGATTAGAACATAAATTCATAATTTAATAATAAAATATGTTATTAAAATTATACAACTAATGAAATATAAATATAATAGAAAACCGAATTAAATGCTATTGTATAATCTTATATGATATAGTCTTAGTAAAGCATTAAGTGATACATTCAAGAGTAATTCGAAAAATAAAAGATAATTATTAAATCAAATTGCTATTATACGATATATAATCATTAGTAATCATTAATAACAATAATAATGCAATAACAAGAATCAATATTATAAACTTCCGATCAGTTATAGATTATTTAATTATAATTGTAGATAATTAAAGAATATAAATATTAATGATAGTAATGTAAACATATAAAGGATTTAGATTAATAAAATACAGTATTATAAATAATGACTTATGATATAAACTACAAATAATTAAGCTATTCTATCACTAAATTCGAAAAGATGTAGTTAAGTAATAATCAGGTATAATATAAAAACTTATTAATATAAACTTAAGATCTAATACAATAATAATAATATAACAATAGATAACGATAACTAAAATTTATGTAAATTAAATTAATTGATCAGATCTGATTTCTATTCGATATTTAATAATAAGTGAATTATTAACTATAAGAACTTTATATATGCTATCAAATATTTAATATATAGCTATTTAACATTAATGAGAATTGATATAATCAAAATTATAAAATTGTCTGTAAATCTTATTTACAATGAATTGAATTGCTTACAAACACAAATAACAGAAACTTAAATAAATGACTTTACTAATTGAATACACAGATTATTATAATGAATTCAAAATTATGATTACATTGTTTGTTGACATAGCTCACTTTATACGTGACACTAAATTCATCGGATATAATTAATATTCAATTGTTATGAATTTTGCAATACAATTTTTATAAATTTAAATGTAATAGAATGTAGTTATATACAATAGAATTAAGTGGAAAATTGAATGATAATAGTATATATAAAGTATTATGAAACGTAATAATAAGTTTTAGATATTCTAGACGTAAAATATTAAAAAGACTTCAAAATGATCAAGTATATGGCTAAGTTGTATCAAACTTGATGTTTAAAATCAATTGATTGCATTACACTTTTTCATTTATTAGACCAATTGACATATTCAAATTTGAATTTTGTCATTACTATTGATAACATTTGACAGATTATATGCAATTTTAAGATTAAAGACAAATTGAAATATCGATTATCTTGAATTTGACATTAATTGAATTTTATGGATTTATGACTTAAACGTGTTTAGGTTTATTTAGTGATTATAAAAGCTTTGGTTTAAATAAATGCAATTGGATTTGTATTCCTAAGTATGCACATTTCATAGATTAAGCAATGAACTCTATATTCCATTAGATTGATATTTTATATTACTTTGAGTCATTGAAACTCTTCAGATTGGTATTTCAATTTAATATATCATTCATCATAGTTCATGTCAAAGTTTAATTAATCAGACATTTTACTTTCAGCTTTAGTATTGTAACAACTGTAGTACAGATGTCACCAATTTATCATCGACATTAACGCAATGTATACTAGCTGATCAGTTATATTGATTATATACTTATTAGGAATAACATAAAGTTTACATTATAGTAGTTTAATGACATTTCTAAGTAATTGTTTAAAAACTAAGTCTTATTTATAATTTTCAAGAATCTATACTTTGATAACAGTCTCATCGTTTCAATGACTCTAAATTTACTAATTAGAATATTGATCAATTTCTATTTAATTCTAGACTATATTTAATTATTGATAATATTTTTTAAATAGGTTCTTACATATTATGTTAACTATTTAATATTATAATTCAACTTTAATAGTTACTTGAGCTTCTTTATATTTCTAGTCAAATGCTTTAATAATTACATTTATGTTTACATATTCTAAATCATAGTTATTTAATAATTTAAAATTGTTGATTTACATTTGATGATTTGATTAATAAGTCTTTAATAGATTAATGATTATAGCTTCATAACTGGATGCAGTTATATTTAGTTAAATTAGTTAGTTAATAACGAAGAGTTTAATGCCATTAGCTATAGGTGGAGTTCAGTTATACAGTAGCTTCACATTCATACATTCGAGGCTTTTAATCCTGTAATTATACATTCTCACCAATGATTCTTAGGAACCAATCTTACATTTGACTAAACTCTTGTAACTCCATTGGTATTTATTTGCTTCATTTATACGACGTATTTGATAGTCAGAGTAACATCATTGCAATTCTATAAAGTATCGGCTTCGAGTCAATTGCGGTGTTATTATTGAAGTTTATGTACTGTTCTATCATTGCTATAATGATTGGTCATTTCATATTTGTAAATGATAACTCGTAAGGAATTTACAGAAATTATGTTCGTTAGAATTCATCTCAGATTTAGGGTGAATCAATAAGTTGTTCGAATTACTTACTATTTCATAACCACTTATTCATGTTATCAGACGTAACGACGTAAAGCTTCAATAGTTTCATCAATGTTTAGAGTATTATCAATTAATGTTAATAATGTGATTTTCTAAATATCATAGAGATCGCTTGCAACTACTTCAAATGAAGATCGATGAATCGAGAAGATCGTCTATGGGACTTCAAGAGTACTCAAGATTATCCTGAATATATGCCTTTGACTAACAGCTAGCTCAAGACTGAGCAAATCGATAATCTGCATTAAGTTGCAATCGAGTTGATCGTTGATAGTTTCAAGTTAAGACATTCATGATCATTCGATTAGATTTGCTTGATAAACTTCATGCATCTTGAATGAGATCGTTCATTCCAAGAAATGCAGTATGAATTTCAGACCATTCAATGCTAAGACTTTTAGTCAGTTAGCTCCTATGAAACGAGTAGATAGAGGTCTATTTTCATGTGATTTGCCAGAGTCGATGCAGGAGCTTTCATGAGATATACATCTCACAGCTTTTCAAATGTGATCATTCTATGAAAATTTGAATTAGCAAATGCTTGAGATCGTCAAGAATACTCTGAAGATTTCAGATCTAAGAATTTTGTCAAATTGGACTTTATGCAAACTTGATCGTTTTCATCGATTTTGATATTTTGCATTTAAAACACATAAAACACTTGTTTGTGATATTTTTATCATTTTGATGCATTTACGAGTGTTTTCAGATGTTTTTGGCATTCTAAACAGTATAAAATGATGAGTATTTGCACACTCATCAGTTATTTAGCAGTTTATTAGTTAGTTTGTAGCTTAGATTAGTTTAGTGTAACACCGTGGAGGAAAGACGGGTCTTTATCCACTGTATGCCTGATCCACAGTCCGACAGGAGGACGGTTTCATTGTAACTATAAATACCCCTTCCATCCATAGAAGGGGTGGTGCTTTCTCAATCTAACCTTTTACATTTTACAAAGCAACTCTCTAGCAAGAAACACCCTCTCTTTACTTTCTCTCTCTAAATGGCTAACATGTATTTTGATCATCCAAGACCACCCGAATCATCAACACATTAATATTCGATCCTACAGTAGTCTAGAGTATAGCTTTTAGGTCTAATTTCGTGTCTAGTTTAGCTTATTTACTGCTTATTGTATTTCTTCTATTGTTTTCAAGTATTGTATTTCATTTAAAAGTATTGTACTCATTTAAGGTTTTAACAAAAATTCAGTTTGTTTTAATCATTGTCTATTTTCATTTAATGAATTTTAAATATGTTGTTTAACTTTGATTACTAAGCTGTTAATAAGCTCTTATAAGCTCTTACTAAGTTACAAACACTAAATCAAGCTTCTCAATAACTTGCTTGAGTGTTGGTCTAATTTTAAGCAATTTGATTTAACAATTATTAATCTGTTTCAAGAACAAAATAAGTTATTATGGAAGATAAGCCAGAAATGGAAGGGCTTTTAGGGTCTCACGAGCTTATCATTTGATAAGCTGGAGCTTGTAAAGTAGCTCCTCGAGCTTATTTTATCCTTGTTAAGCTAGGATCAAGGTAACACCTCATTTATAGCTTTAAACTGCTTATTGCTTAATAGAACTGCTTATTTGCTTATTGTCTGCTTAAATCTGCTTATAGTTGTTTAATATTGCTTTTAATTGCTTATTTGTAGTTTTAAAGTCATTAGTTTAAGTTTACATTGAAATTCACATAAAAAAATCCAAAAATATGTCTAATTAGTTTTATAGCTTATCATTTGCTTAAATCTGTCCTAATCTGTTTTTTTCTTCTTCATAATCTTAGTGTGCGCTTGGTTTAAACTACGTAATGAGAAAGGGAAAAGCAAAGAGAATAATAAGAAAATGGAAAGGGTAAGGAAACCATTCCCCTCAATTTATTGATTAATAGCCTAGTACCCACTATTAGGTAATGGGTCATTGCATTAGAGCTAACCAAGCATCATTAATCATTATCTTTGCTATTACTTACCCTTCAATACCCTCAACCAAGCACCCCCTTAGTAGTCATAATAATCAGTTCTTATCAAAATTTTATAAGTCCTTAAGTCTAAATCAGTTTTCATAAAGCTCTTGTAAAACTTAAAAGGGTGTTTGGAACAGTTTTAGCCAAGTGCTAAAACTGAGAATCCTAGTTTTGGTCATTAAGCCCACTTTATTTAGTTTAAAAATTGGTCTATCAAGTAGTTTTTAAGAAGTTTGAAGCATTTTATAAAAAAATTAGTTTTTAGTTTAGTTTTCAAAATTTCATAGCCTAAAAAATGTTTTATTAGCTTATTTCTTAGAATTTTCATTAAAGTTCTTTTTAGGTGTTGTAATTGAGTAAAAAATAGTTTAGACTTGATGTTTTATCTTTAAGCTAAAGTGTCAAAAGAATTTGAGTCATAGTTTTGAATCTACAAGTTTTCATAAAAACCGAAAAGTCAAAAATATTAGTGTAAACTGTCAACTTATCATCTTCTTTTCATAGCTTATTTTAGTCTAAAATCCTTAAAAAGTTGTTTTATGAGTTCTTTAGTTGGTACTTTGAATGCATTTTAGGTTTTAAAGTGTCATTATAGCTTATAGTAGCTTATTTTGGAGTCAAAAGTAGTAGTTCGTGTCCGCCACTTTTAATAAAAAGCAAAAATATAGTCTAAGTGTCCTTATTATCGACTTATTTATAAGCTCATATTAAGCTCAAATTTTTGAAAATTGTTGATCCCAGTTGAGCAATTGATCAAGTTGATTGAGCTAGATAAATCTAACACAAACAATAGTATAGCAAGTTGTCTTTGTAACAAAGCTTAAACAATATGCGGAATCTAATATTTAATGACAAAGAGAATACTAAAACAAAGTTTTTTACTCACAAAACACTTCAATATATGATACGAATACTCAAAAGTATTAGGGTTACAAAACCTTGAAGTGGTCGACTCTTAGAATAACTCGTACTCTAAATCTAACCTAGGACCTCCTTTTATAGGCTAATGAGTCCTACTATGTTTACAATAAATTTCTACACAAGATACATATTATAGAATTTTTTCTATAATTATCTAACCGACTATACAAAATCTTATAAGCAGTACTAACTTATTGTACTGGCAGTTTGTACTACTAGTTATATTTCTTCGCAGTCCACAGTTAAGGCTAACAATACTAACTCTTAACCTTGGCAGTACAAACTGTCTTTGCTAAATTACCAACAATCCTCCCCTAAACTTGTGATTTCATTTGCAAATCAGCAAGTTTCTTGAATACATCTTTTTCTTCACACTGTTAGGGAATTTTGCAAACACCTACTTGGTTGGCTTGCTTGGTCTTTAAGCTTGAATGAAGATCTTGTTCACCAATTCTCTTGCCATTTCATTGTCCTCTTCAGTAGTCAACCTTGAAGATAACATCACTATCAGTGTCTTCATTACGGCGGAGACTCCTTTTCCACAAGCATAAACCAATCATGAATACTTGTGTAGACATTATGTACACCAGATGAGCTATATAAAATCCATGTAGTTACTGGAACTGTTGCATCTTGACTCCATAGTCTGTCATAAGGATCAGGCTCAAATAATCTTTCCAATTCTACCCAAAGTTCCTGCTCCTTTTCATTTGGATTTTCTTTATGATTTAGCCTTTGTTGTACCAGTTCCCATAGTTTTACTAGATCATTTTTGTCAAATGATTTGCACATGTCTGCAAATGTCTTGTACATCTCCACTATATCTCCAACTCTGATGATCTTCCAAGCTTTTCTAAATCTGTCACTATGAATTTCCGACTCAATTATAGGATGCTTGGTTTGTAAAGCTTCTACATGCATTCTCTCATCAGGTTGAATAATCATCAACTCCTTCAATGCTTCATCTTCCAAATCAATCTCTGCTGCAGATGAACTTCCTTCACCTTCACGCTTTTAGATGTTTGATTCGATGTCGAGCCTGCTCTTTTAGTTCTAACAATTGCTTCTTCCATTCTACCGATCTAAAATCTTGAATCCTTTTATAAGCTATGACATACATCTCTTGTATTTCATCAAAAGTCTTGCTCTTCAGTTGAAAGTCTTTCTTATAATCTTGATGCGTCAGATAGATCTTCATGTTTCTCATTAGTTGTCCTTTTGTTGGAGGCTTGACTCTTTTCTTTGTCCTTTGCTTTTCTCTCATCTGATTAAGTAAGTCTTTGATAGCATCCTCTTTATCTTCCTCAGGAACTGCTGCAACTTCCTCTTCTTGCAACATTTGAGCAAGTAGTCTATCGACTCTTCAATAGATAATTCAGTGAGCTTCTTCATCTTTTGCTCTTCCAAAATCTTACAACTTCCTGTTCTTGCACCTCTTTAGCTTTTCTTCATCAAAACCATCTATGCACTAATCTTTGTCTTCTTTTGAGCAGTTCATCTTCATACAAAATACCCTTTCCTTTATCAACTCTAGCGATACTTTTTACGAACCGCGGTTTCACTTTCTTTCTTTGCACCGTAGCGATATCAAAACATCCTCTTGTTCTTCTATAACCTCTGTTGGAGCTTCAAGATCAACCTCTTGATTTCGTTCTTACTTTCATGAACATAATCTCCCATATCTTGATCTTGATCCCCACTTTCAAAACTTAAAGTCCTCCCCTGAGTTTCTGCATCTGTTTTCCTCCCCTATTTGTAAAATTCCTCAATGTCTTCAGGATCACTTGAACTGGTAGAATCTACAATGTTGGCCTTTCTGGTAGCTTGCAGAGCTTTAACCTTCAGCTTCAATCTTTTCACCTTCTTGACCAGAGTAGAATAGACTTTGGCATACAACTCTTAGTTTCCTTCAAATATTTCTCCAAAACCTCTACTTTGGTTGTCAACTGGGTACATAATGTCGTCAATTCTTTAATTGATTGGCTGCCCTCAGCACTTCCAGATGTGTTACCTTTTGGGAGAGGTGCGTCATAAGGAAAATACTAAGTTTTCTCCCTAGTTGGACTAGGAGTATTACTGAAGCCACCCATATTTTCTAGTTGGCTTGGGATTCCAGCAGTTGTATCCAATCTGTTAGGACTAGAAACATCCATTGTTGCCATGGTTGGGGTCTTATTGATGTTACCACTGCCCTATGCTTCATCTAAGCTAGACACAGCAGTGGTAGCCCCTTCCACTCTGCGAGGCGCCTCATTAACTCACAGGGTCCGAGTAGGAATACTAGGATGAGAGGCCATATTACCATCATGTTTTCTCCTATAGGTGTGTGTAACATGAGGTGTATATGATACATTTGGAACAACAATGGTTGTGTGTTGGGACTCGGTGGGATTGTTGATCCTTCACCTTGCACTGCACAATCATGTTAGGAAATAAAGAACTACCACCCATTAAACAACCTTGATGCCATAGACATATTTGCAAGAAGTTTTGTTGCAAACAAGGTGTTGGAAAATTTTCTTCATGGGTGAGTAGTTTGCTTTTCTTCAAAATCATTGCAATAAATCTTGGATACATAAGAAATTTTGTTTTGGAATCCACATTCTTCACCATATTGTCAAAAATCGGTTTAGAAAAGTTGTAAATCCTTCCTGTTGATAAATTGATGAGAGCAATAGCAATATTGCTCTTGAATTGCTTCCAAGAGGTTTTCTTTGGACTCAAACAAAGAAGAAGTGTGTATAGTAAAACCTCCATTGAGGGAGAAACACCTTTTGAAAAGTCGGTTTTGATTTGTTGTATCATACTCCATTACGGATAGATGTTGAAAATTTCAAGATTTGGTAAGTCAAAATATCCATCCTCATCTTCCAAATGGAGATGTCTCCTCAAGGAAGATTCATATATCCTAATCTTCTTACCATCCACTTTAGCTTTAATTTATTTGTCCCCCAGTTCCAATGTTTTGACAGTAGCAGTCTGCCAAAACTGTTGAATATGGGAAACATAGATAGTGGGGTTTGTGATAAGAGCATACCTGATATATGATTGGTTTAGAAAATCCACTATATGATGAAATTATTCACTACCCTCATGTTTTTCCAAGAACGCAACTTGATTGTGAGATTTAATGAATTCCATGATAAAAGTTTTGGGATACTGCTGGGTTTGATCAGAATAGGTTTAATTGTTGGTACTGACAATTGGAATTTGATTAGGGTTTGAGAGAGTTGCGTATGTGATAATTCTTTCTTAAAATAAAATTAGATAAAAATAAGGAAAGTGAATAATTAGCACAAGTAACAACTCTATAAATATGACTAAACAGATAAAAATCCCCAACGGCTAGTAAAAATGGTTTTAACCGCACAGTACCAACGGCTACTCAGCAGTACAAAAATTTTATGCTAGCAGTACAAACTTTACACTAGCAGTACAAACTTTTTGACAAAACTTTTATCCGAAAAGACAAACGGTTATCTTTGAAAAACATATTTTCCACCACATTTTGAGAAAATGAAGTGTAAATTAAGAACACTTATCATAGTTTTTAGCAAACTACCAGCTATCAACGGATTTGAGATGTCTTTACCAATAGTTGTTTGCTTTGGACTAGTTAACTCTTCAGTGTGAAGTATGGTGAGTTAAAAACCATATAGTTTTTGGTAAACTATCAACCATGAACGGATTTGACAAGTCTTTACCAGGAGTCGTTTGCTCTTGGACTAGCCAGTTCTTCAAAATACATGGCGAACTGATTACCATTGCACTCCTTAGTGCACAACTCCTCTCCAATTTCAAAAGATGGAAGGACTTCCTTTCAAAAGAAGATTCATTCTTTAGTCCTTCGTAGTATCTTTGTAAACCCTTATCCTTCCTGCAAATGTTAGTAGACACCAAGAAAAACAATCCAAGATGTACACACATATGAACTTAGCATGATATGAAAGCGGTACCAAAATTTGCATATTGACGGTACAAACTGCTTTCATTAGAAAACCTTAATACAACAGTAGAAACATACTTTGACCTTAATAACAGTACAAATCCTTTACAAAAACACAAAGAGATGAGATTTTTAATTAGAGATTCATTATACCAATACTTGCAATTAAAAACTGAAATCTACCCACATCAAAACCTTTTGTGAGAAAATCTGCAACATTGTTATCAATATGAATTTTAACAATTTGAATAAGTTTATTTTCATAACAATCTCTTATAAAATGATGTCTTATCTCAATATGTTTTGTTTTTGAATGAAAAACAGGGTTTTTAATAATGCACATTGTACTGCTATTGTCAATATAAAGCTTGGTGTTCATGAAATTGTACCCGTAATCTAGTAATTGATTTTGAATCCATAGCACTTGACCACCACAACTTGAAGCAGCAATGTACTTTTCTTCAGTAGTAGAATTTAACACCACTATCTATTTCTTACACTGTTATGAAATCAACCTATGTCCAAGATACTGACATCCTCCAGTAGTTGATTTCCTATCCAAACATGCTCTAGCATAATCACTATCTGAGTATGCCACCAGATCAAAGGGTGAATCCTTAGGATACCAAAGACCCAACCTAGGTTGACTCCTTAAATACCTAAAAATCCTCTTTACAGCATTCAAGTGAGACATCTTAGGAGACACTTGAAATCTAGCACAAGCACACACAACAAACATAATGTCTGGTCTTGAAGTTGTTAAATACATCAAAGACCCAATCATGGACTTGTAGAGATGTATATCAACCTCTTCACCATCTTCATCTTTAACCAGAGGCTTGTTTGGATCCATAGTAGTCTTAGCAGGCTTCACATCATTAAACCCAAACTTCTTCAAGATATCAGTCACATACTTCTCCTAACTGATGAAAATGCCTTCATTTTTCTGCTTGACTTGAAGACCTAAGAAGAAAGTCAGTTCACCCATGGAACTCATTTGGAACCTGCTGTGCATTAGCTTCTTAAACTCATCACATAACACCTTATTTGTTGAACCAAAAATAATGTCATTTACATAAACTTGAACCAGTAAGATGTCACTTTTTATCCTTTTTATGAACAAAGTTTTGTCAATTGTGCCTCCAACAAACCCATTGGTCAACAAATACTTAGATAAGGTGTCATACCAAGCTCTGGGAGCCTAATGTAATCCATACAGTGCCTTCTCAACCTTGTAAACTTTATCTGGAAATTTAGGATCTTCAAAACCACGTGGTTGAGAGACATATACTTCTTCTTCAATTGTCCCATATAAGAAAGCACTTTTCACATTCATCTGCTACACTGTGAAGTTTTTGTATGAAGCAAAAGCCAAGAACAGTCTAATAGCCTCTATTCTTGCCACTGGTGCAAACACTTCATCATAATCTATGCCTTCTTCTTGAGTGTATCCACGAGCCACTAACCTTGCCTTGTTTCGACAACAATGCCTCTTTCATCCCTCTTGCATCCGAATGCCCATTTTGTCCCTATTGCCTTCTTCCCACTAGCAAATCCACCAAGGTCCAAACTTCTTGAAGCTTGAATTGTAACAACTCCTCCCGTAGCTTTCACCCAACTTGAATCTTGTAGTGCCTTATAAGCATTCTTAGGTTCTATTTGTGACAGAAAACAAGCAAACATGCAATTTTGTAGATCTTTGTGGCTATTTCTCTGTTGAAGGGTTTGAGCAAATAACCCTTGATTCTTCAATCCTTTAAGTTTACTTCTTGTTTGAACAGCAGACTAAGAATCTCCTAGAATTTGATCTTTTGGATGATCTTTATGAATTCTTGTAGTGTGTGTAGGACTAGTAGCATAATAAGACTCCATATTATGTAGATCAGCCTCTGTACTAATACCATCCAAAACCTCATCATCAGTGACTTCATAAATATGCTCCAAACCAGACATATTTAGATCATCTGGATAATCAGCATCAGCATAGGACTTCCCATCTTTGTCCATTGTGGGAAACCTTAGATATGGAGAACTGTTAGGCTTAGCAATAGAAACTGTTGGCCTAAAGATAGGCGTCAGTAGCAACTGGTGAGCTAAGGACAAACGTATCAGTAGGAACTGGTGGGCTAGTGCCAGTTTCTCTTCCTCTATAAGCAAAATTTGCTGATGTATTATCTTGAACTTCATCATCAAATTGTGGTCCTTCAGTAACCACTTTATGCACATCAAAGGTTTAGCCCACCTTCAGATCACCCTTTGCCCCACTTTCCAAAGGATCATCTTACGGCTCTTTTCTTCAATACTTTGGGCTTGAGAAGCTTGTCCGACTTCCACTTTTCAACCAAGACAAATTCCTCTGCATGTCCATTCTTCTTAGCTTGTGTACACGTATTAGAATCTCCTTGTGTACCTGCAGTGATTAGTTGTACTGTAGACCTTTTCATAATTCATAGTTTTGGTAAAAGAATCAATGTCAAATAACCAGTCAGGTCCACTTCCTGCAATATTAGGTGAACTCTCACTAAACCTAACATGCAAGTTATCTTCCACATGCCTAGTTCTACTGTTGAACACCCTAAAGGCCTTGCTATTAGTAGAGTACCCAACAAAGAACCCTTTGTCTGCCTTTTCATCAAATTTTCCTAGGTGGTCTATGGTATTTAAGATAGTAACAGGACACCCAAATGGTTTTAAGAAGTCTATCATGGGCTTCCTACCATGCAACAGTTCATAAGGGGTCTTGTTATGAGGCTTAACAACTTTACTCCTATTTTGCACAAAGCAAGCAAACTTAACCGCTTGCACCCCCAAAGGTAGTAGGTAATTTGGATTCGATAACATAGTCCTAGACCTCAATTAATGTCCTATTCCTCCTCTCAACCACAACATTTTGTTGAAGAGTTCTAGCTACACTAAACTGCCTTACAATACCTTTTCCACGAGAACCGATTCATCACACTATTCTTAAATTCAGTTCCATTGTCATATCTGATTATCTTTACTTTGTGATTTACTAGGTTTTCTATCCTAACAATAAAAGCCTTAAGGATTTCTGATGTTTCATCCTTAGTTCCTAGGAAGAAAACCCAAGTGAATCTAGTTTAATCATCAGTGACAACTAAGTAGTACATTTTCTTATTCAAACTTCTCACAAAGGTTGGCCCAAACATATCCATATGCAACATATAAAGGGGCTCAGAAATAGTATTAACAACTTTGGTCTTACAAGAAGCTCTGTGTTGTTTCTTCATCTAAAATGCAACACAGGTTTCAGGATTTTCAAAAACTTTTGAAGGTAAACCTCTAACAAGGTTTCCTTTTACCAATTTATTCATTGTTTTGAAATTAAGGTGACCAAGTCTCCTATGCCAAAGCTTGGATTCATCAACAGTGGCTTTTGCAAATAGACAAGTTAAAGCACTTTTGGGAATTATGTTCTTTATGTCAACACTGTATGTGTTGTATGTTCTAGGAATTCTAAAACACAAATTTATCATCGGGCATCTTAAAATCGGGAGATAGGACAAGACATTCGGTGTTGGTAAAAGAATGAATTTTGTTTGTCACACATTTGTGAGACACTAAAGAGGTTGAACTTAAGTCCATTTACAAGATACACTTTTTCAAAATCCAAGTTCCCTGTTTTTATAATCTTCCCTCCTTTGGGGTCATTCCCAAAAGCAACATATCCACCATCTATAGCTTCAAAATCCTCCAGATTGGACATGTCACCAGTCATATGTCTAGAGCAACCACTGTCAAAAATTGCTTTATCTTTTAGCTCCACATGTAAGTTGCCCTGCACATAAAAGAAGAGAATCAGTTTCTCTTGGGGACCTAAGCCATTATTGACTTGGTGCGCCTTGTGCATCAACCTAGTCAAAGCATTTTAAGTCCATTGATGCATTTGCTTCGAAACATGATCTAAAACCTTTAATTTTGGTTTCGAGACCCAGCAAGTTGAGGCCTTTACAACATAAAAATGATTGCCCATTACAGTGTCTGTTATCACTTTTGGCTCAATAGTAGAAACTACTTTTGCCTTAGCAGTACAAACATATGTATGTTTTTGAAAAGACCTTTGCTTATTTGGAAGAAGAGTAGTAATGGATCTAGGAGCACCAGTTCTCATCAATACTGTGTGACAACCCGTACTTTCAGGTCATTTCTAGACACAATTTATGCCTCACTATTTCAACATTTATAGTAAACTTGGTTTACTTGTTTCAAATTCGCGTAACCTTAAAGGTTTAGCGGCGAATTCATGATCATAACATCACGTACATTTCATATGGACTAAGATTAGTCTACATTTCATTGACATCATTTGCATCATATAAATTCATTCATGACATTTCATTTCACATTTAACGCGTAATTTTATATTAAATAAACGTTATCGCGTGAGTTATTATTTTAATATTTAATCCATTACTTTCAAAAATGATCCCGACATATTTTATACTTACATTTAGTTTGTAAAACTATATTTTGACTTTACCTAGTGTTTTAAATTTATTTGGTACATAAATCGTTAAATTTATATTAGTACTGACGTTTTCTTAAAAACTACTCGATAATTATTTTATCACTCAAATTCCACAAGGAATGTATTTTACAATTTTATTATCTCATTACATTCTATTTTGATCTATCAAAAACTTACTTGTACTAAAAAAATCTACCATTTACCTTTTTACTTACACTTTTGTCAAATTGTATACAATTATATATACACAAGTTTAAAAAAAAAAAAAAAAACAAAATATCTACCAAATCCCTCCCCTTGGCCGACCAAGGGAGGTTGGCATAAAATGAGTATGGCTTTCTTGATTGTTAACTTTACACACAAACATAAAGTCTTACACTTACATAAGTCTTACTTGAATTATTATCTCATTCATTCTCAAATAATTCACCTAGTAGTAAAACATTTTCTCTCTGTTTTCCTTCATCAAGAACCGCCACATAGAGCTCTCAAGGATCAAAATATTTTCTCAAGTTCAAGTGTATTAACAATCTAGTTTATACTCTATATAAGGTTTTGAAATAAAACCAAGGGTATTTAGGCTTAACCTTGTTACTTGCACCTCATCATATTCACTTGTAAGCTTGTTTCTTTCATTTTCATGTTTCCTTTTCATTTCATATGTATCCTTTCATTTTGGAGCAACATGCAAGACATATGTGATTTATACCATTTTCATGATTTTAGAGTATATATATATATATTTGGTCATCCTATAAATATCCCCTTGGTATTCATTGGTCTTGATGGTGATTAGGAACCCATGACACCCTAAGAAGGTGTATGGTAGGATTAGATTAGTTTTGGAGTTGATTTGAAGGGATTAGAATAGGTTTTGTCCGAGAAAAACTATTTTCTATACGTATAAAATGTATTCTGTCCTTGTTTGATTTTCTGGAAAACCGACAGTTGGTACGAAATTTTGGCCTTGATATTTAGAAAATATACTTTAAAACGAATCCGTGGCCTTTTGAGCGGATAAAACGGAGTTATAACGAAGAAGTTATGGGTTTTAAAGTTTGACGACGAAATGGACATTTTCGAAAAATTTCAACATGCGGTTTTTACTTTGTTCGAGTCAAAAGCGAGTCCTAAGCTTCACAAATTATTTTGACTTATCAAAATATATTAGTTAACTTCGATACGAAGCTAAGGACGTATTATCGTGAAAGCAGTTTGAAGCGACAAAGATATGCACGTTTTCATAAAGTTGCGTAACTATTATTTTACGAAAAACTATAGTATTTTTACGTTACAAGTGTTACATTAGTTTATAACGACCATGTTTCTTGTTGTTTTTAACGAGGTTGTGAAACTTTTGGAGCAATTGTCTTCTAGTAAAATCAAGTTCACCGCCATATTTTTCAAAGCGACAAGCCGTTTGTATAGCGGGTTATAATAAATAAATTACGGTTGCTCAAACTTGGCGAAACTCACTTTTACTTAACAATTAGCCAAAACCACCATCTTTAACCCTTAATATCTTTATGTTCGAGACCTTTTGACGAAAACTCCTGACCGAAACTTCTAGATATCGATACAAACTTTCCAAAACAATCGAGTTCGTTCTCTAACGATCGACGTACACCATTTTACGACTAGTTTTCCAAAGCCATTTTTTTAATTTTATGAAAATTCCGTGACATTGTTTTGCGACGAAAAGTGGTAATTTCACCAAAAATCATTATAAAACCATTGTAGGATGACATTTTGACGTAAAAACTTGTAAAGTGATTTTTGATTGGTCAAGACGTCAAAAGAGTATTTTTCGACGAAAAGTATATTTTTTTAAACTCACAAATGGTATAAATAACATACGAAATGCATGCATAACATTACATTGCAACTCATGACATATCATATCATTCGTAATAGGTCCCGGTTAAAGCATCACATTATACCTCGGTGTACTCACTTTTGCCATTATTCCAGATTACCAAGTGAGTTTTCATAGCCCCGTCGTATACACTTTTAATTATTTTCAAACCTACGGGGGAGAATACATTGCACAACATTTTTATTACGATACCAAGTACATTAAATTCATTACATTGCTTAAGTTACCACATTTGCCAATTGAAAGTCCCCATTACTTGAACATGAACCGTTAATCTTTGAGGCGAGGATGAGTGGATAGATCTATCGGGTGGCGCCTCCATCCGAGTTGGTGAATCCCAACTTGTCATACGGATGCATTTCATTTGATAACATTACGGAGTTGTCGGCAAACACTCTGCGGGGGCATACATTATGTACAGATCTAGTTTCGGGGTCATGGGCTTATTGCAATTGTAACATTTTACGTGACTTGATTGTCATGCTCGGTCTATACTTGTGTAGTCGTATAAAACATTTACATAAACCTATGATTTCTCACCAACATTATTGTTGACCATTTTAGCAATGTATTTTCGTGTGGCGAGGCATTATCATCATGACATGGTTTAGGGACCTACATTTTGAGTCGCGCGTCGACTTACATTATGTACATTATGGTACTTTATTTCAAAAACATCGTTTGGACTTGTAACATAATTGTATTTCCATAAACTTTGTAAACCTTTTGGGACCGATGTGGTACTCACGAATGTTTTTATGAAATATCCAACGATGTGTTTTTAAACGACACTTTAGGTCGTTCAATATAACTGTGATGTGGTGCTATGACATCAATCCCAGAATTCCATTCATTTGCAAAAGCAGTAAATTGGGGTGTGACATCTTGTCCTTGGAACCATTTTCTTGTTATCATGAGGGTGAGATTGTTTTGAAAACTTTTATTATTCACTCTCTTGTTATGGTTCCTTGTGGTTTCTTGTAGTTTTTACAATTTTCTTGTAAATGCTCAAAACTACCACAATTATAACAAGCCTTATTAACCAATTTCCAATCATTGCCTAATTTTTGAGTTATTAGGTTGTTCCTGTTTCTTTGGTTACCTCTTGGCTTATTGTTGTGCCTTCTAGGCATCTCTCTAGGTTCCTCATTATATTCAACTATCTTCCTAGAGATTTTTGTTCCAAACTCAGGTTTCACAAACTTAACATGTTTAACAGTTTTAGGTCTTTCTACCTTAACATGCTTAGGTGTTGACTCAACATTTTCCTCATCACTATCTGATGTCCATTATTCAATATTTGGGGCATCAGATGATAGTGTCTTAACCTTAGGTGTGTCATGGCTATTCTCACTAGACTCTCCTACGGTTGTGCTTCCAACTTCTCCAATGAAGGAGATTTCTTTCTTGGGGGCATAAGCACTTAAAAGTGGAGGAGCTACTTCATTGTATCCTAAGCCATTACCTTTTGTCATTAAATGACTCTCGATAGACTTTTCACAAGATCGGATGCAAACCAAGTTTATCCATTGTAATTATGTGTTTTCTTTTTAAGCTAAGGCAACATCTTTTCTTGTGAAGCTTTTCTAGTTTTTGATTGAGAACATTGATTTCACAGTCTTTCTTAAAAACATGACCCTCTAGAATAGCTATCTTATCAACATATTCTAGCTCATTCTGTTTAAGATATTCTAGTTTCTGTTCAACTGATTTTAGACCAACTTTATATCCTAAGTTATCTAATTTTAGTTTCTCAACTTCTTCTCTTAAACACTCATTCCTGGCCTTAAGCTCTTCTAAAGTATCTACACATGATTTATAAGAACAACTAGATTCATTAGATACCTCAAAATCAAAACCAGATGATGAAGAAGCATAGGCCATCAAAGCAAAATTGGGTCCATCTTGATGCAGTCACGCCACCATACTCCCCTAGACCATCACAACACACCAAGGTTGTAGTGTTCTTTGAGTCTTCAATAACAATCCTTCTTGGAGTGTCACCATTCTTCTTTGGAGCCCTACACTCTCTGGCAAAGTGTCATTTCCCTTGACAGTTGTAGCACTCAATCTTGGACTTGTCAAACCCAACATTGCTTTGTGCATTAAGCTTAACTGCCCTTCCAGTCTTCTTCAGGAATCTCCTAGCCCTTCTAGTCAGCATAACCATCTGCCACTTAATGTCGATTTCTTCCAAATCATCAGGATCAATCTGTTCTAAATCATGATTTACTACCTTTGTACTGTGATGCGTGCCAAACAGTCAAGCTAAATCACTCAAGCCTGCCACTTGTGAATGGCGAACCGTAATCATCTTAAAGCGCTTAAGCACGAATGCAATGAAGATCCGGGAGTATAGTGTTTCCCGGTCGTTATGTCCCAATGAGCTATGCAATGGATTATCAAGCGTATAGTGATCGAGATTTGAAAGGAAAAGGAGATTGTGAATTATTACAACTACGGAAAAGGACATAAACTACAAGAGCTAAAATGCAAATTAAAGAAAGTTAAAAAGATAAAAATATTAAATAAACGCTATCACTATTTTTAAAATTGATGAGCGTTTAAAACTTAAAACTTAAAACTTACGTTTAAAATAAAATTACGTAACGCGTAAAATAAAAAGTGAAATCTAAGAAATAAAAGTCCTAAAAATATGAAATGACATTTTACAAACCTAATGATAAAAGAAAATATTTAGAAAAGAAAATTATTTTTATAACTATTTATCTAATTATTATTAATTAAAACTATTTTAACTATTTAATAATAACCTAAAATACAAGAAATTAGGAAATAAAGCTAGAAAATAAAATTATGAATTGGAAAAGTCTAAAATAACAAAATAGAATTTTCAAAACTATTTTGTAATTTTCGATTATTTTCTATTTTTATGAATTTTAAACTATTTAAAACTACCTAAATTACTTAAAAATACAAATTTAACTAAGAAAATCTAGAAAAATACTTTTTGGCTTTTTATATTTATCTTAACTTAAGAAAAATGAAAAAATATTTTTTTGAACCTTTTCTTAATTTTTGTATTTAATGCTAATTAAAAATGCTTAAAAACTAATTTAAATTAAGAAAAATAGCAAACAAGCTTGGAAAAATCTGAAAATTTCAGGAAAAGCTTAAAATAATATAAGGAATCTAGGAAAAATAGAAAAACAGGTGCTTGTGTGGAGAAATTTAAAACTGATGTGCAAGTGCTTATTGAAATAAGCACTTGAATAAGCAAATGGGATCCAAAAGCCACAAAATGTTAACAGAAGCTACACTATGCTAAAAATGACCAAATACAACACAAATCAACAAGTCCTAACCACTGGATGGCAAGCTTGATCAGATTGATGATTAGAGCTTATGGTGCAAAAACAGTGAGAAGGCTACCACTTCAATCCTAAGAATAAGCACTTGAATAAGCTGGAAATAGAAAATAAACAAATGGAACTTGAACTAGACCTGGGTGACTATCTAAAATCCAAAGCTCAGACCTAGAAAAGCTCTTATGAGCCAAATGCAAGCTCTGCAAGAGCTGCATAATCCTGTCTTGAGCTCGATGCCACGCATGCAGGTACTTAGTACCATTTTGAACGACTTATTTGGGGCTTATAGAAATTCAACAAAATTATACAAAAATGACAAAAAGAAACTAGAGCAGTAGAACTTTTAAAAGCCACAAATATCACTGAAATTTACTCAGAAATGAGTCCATGAAAATTCCTTCTTGTTGGCCAAAAACTGACTTTTTAGCTTTTTGACTTTTTAACAAAACAGAAAGTTTGACTAAATTGAGGTTTGATCTGGATTTAAGGACTGAGAATGATATATAATGATGAAATAAAACTGAAGCAAGCTATACTTATGAATTTGAAACACACAACAAGATTTTGATTTACCAAAATCACAACAGTTGAAGGACTAAAGACAATTGAGATGAATTTTGACTTTGTGCCTTAACAGACACAAGTTTAAGACTGAAATGGATCTTAAATGACTAAAGGGATGTAACCCTACTGATCTGAACTACAGCTTACCCCTCTAACACATTTTTGCTACCAAATCCAAACACCCTTATATTTAAGCGATATGAACTAAAAAGCGAACAAGCTGCTTGAACCAACATGATTTCATAATCACACTAAGTCTAAACACCTTACTTAACACTAAATAAACAAGTAGGAATTAAAATTAAACACGGATCTGATTTACAAGCTAACTATGCAAAATAGAACTAAAATGAAAATAAGAAATCTTACTAACCATTGTGTCCGACATATGCGAGGCAAAACCGGACCCAAACCTATGCTAACCTAATCTAATACACCCAATTCAACTGCATCAACCCCATTATCCACTTCCATTTCAATTTGAGCCCAGTTGACTTTTATTGACCAAGTTACAAGATTGCTTAAAAGCGATTGACCGAACATCAAAAGCTACAAGGAGCTTAAATAAGCTTGTATGAGCTTGAAAATAAGCTACTAACACTTATACATAAGAATTTTGAAACTGAGATATTCAACAGTAACTGGAAACTTGAAACTTATAACATAACTTGGAATTACTTATTCAAAACAAATTACACTGAAGGTTTTACTTAAATGGGATACATGGAAACTGAAATTACATAATTTTAACTAAAACTAAAACATTTAATTTAAAAACGACATTAAGGAAAATAAAAATAACTTAACTACTCCTTTATCTTCTTTCTCCTCCTTCCTTTTATAGCTCAAAATCTTCTCTCACATCTTCTGAGGTAATCCCACATTCATTTGAGGCCTTTGGATCACTTAAGTGATTTTTGGCCATAGATTGGTTTTTAAGGGAATTGTATATTTGGCGGTGGGAGGTTGAGTGATAAGGTTGAGGATCGTTAAATGAATCCTTGGAGTATAGTTGAGGTGGAGTGAAAGTAGAGGATAAGGGTGAGTGGGGATGGGATTGTTCGAGTAGCGGGCATGGTGGGTGAGGAAAACAGGAAAAAGAGAAAAGGCGCGAGTGGGGTGATTTATTTGACTTTGGGATTTGACGGATATTAGTGAAGGGGGTCAAATTGGAAGGGTCAAAAGGGTAGAATGGCGGGGTCCAATTGGTGTTTTGATAAGGTCCAATGGCATAAAGGTTTAATACACAAGGACTAGATGTGTAATTTACGAAAACTCAAGGGCCAGGTCGCCAATTAAGCAAAGAGGTTTCAAAGGACCAAAAGTGACAATCTCACAAAGTATAAGGACCAAACTTGCCATTCTCCAATTTCCAAGGGCCATTTTTGCCAATTTTGAAACTTGGAGGACCAAACTTGTAATTTTCTCAAACTTTTATTTTTTCACCAAAGGACTAATTTTGACAAGTTATGATTTTAAAAGGACCTTTGGTGATTTTTCTTTGAAATTAGGACTCGGGGACTATTTTGACAATTTTAGAAACTTGGGGACTGAAAGCGCCAATTATGCAAACTTTGCTCATTTTTCATCGATTTTAAACATTTTGCATCCGAAACATATAAAATGCAATTTTGGAATATTTTCGATATTTTGATGCATTTCGAGCATTTTAAACGTTTTGCGATTCGATTGACTAAAAATGATGAGTATTTACACACTCATCATCTTGGTAATAAGGTCACCAGAAAGCACAAATACCTCTTTAATTTATAAGTTAGGGGTCATGAAGCATTGGTTTAGAACAATCCACAACACATATAAGCCCCAAGAAAGTCATAACAAGCACGAAATTACATACTATCACCTCACATGGGGTGTTTGGATACTCGCATCTCTCGGTGTATATGAAATATAATAAGTTGGAAATGGAAGATAAACACTCATTAACCGTCCTAGTACATAGATTACCATAGGCTTGAGAATAGATCAAACCTCCATTGCTTTGGCGTAAGCATCTAGGAAAGACTATCAAAGAGGTCTTTAAAGGGTTGTAATGTTAGCTACGGTAGGAAACAAAGGGTTTGGTGGGATAGGCTATTTAGTGGTGGCAAGTCAAAAATCTTTATGTTACAAGCATATGAAGAATGGTGTTGCTAAGCCAAGACTCGACACTCTAAACTCTAGCTAACTGAAACAAACAAACATAAATTTAAAGGATAGATGTAGGATGGTAGCAGTATGTTTTTTTTTTTTTGAACACTCTATTTTTTATTTTCTCTTTTCTATTTTTTTTTCATACACTTTTACTCTACTATCCTCTACGGTAACATCGAAATGATAGGGATTTATAGGCACATCCCTACACTTGAGTTTTATTACTCTAACACTAATTTGACCCGAATTGAAAAGATCAAAACACTTGGGTACATTATTCCGCAAATAAGGGAATTTAACGTTCCCTTCCAGGTCATATACTTTAACTTTTCCCATGAGTCCCAATCGTCCCAAAGCGTGTACAAAGGATATGACTCGACTTAGCAACTCATGCAAGCAACTAGATAATTGAACTAAGGGTTTGGGGTGATAACAATAATGCACTAAAGTGAGTGCATACAAGGTAAACTAAAGCGATTTGGGTGTACATTTGGGGTGGGGTGTAAACAATGCTCTTCATTGATATTCGGAAAACCGAAACATCACGAGCTGCGAAAATGATAGGCTATGAGGGGTTAACTAGGGTATCGTGTACTAAAGATGAGTACAACGCAAAGGTGTGGGGAATTACTCAACCGATGTGGAAGAAGTAATTATATTACGGGTATCAAACAAGGGTTATCCTAATGCCTCTAATCATTTAGTTATTCCTAACTACACAAGTGTAGTCTTACTAGCGATCTCGGGATGCATCTCAAAACAAGTTATAGAATCTAATATACTACCGGTTCACACTCTAAGCATTAAAGATGAATGCTTTAATTCCTACTAATCTAAGGCGATTCTCACATTTTGGGTGGAATTTAGGTGGTAAAGGGTTTTTGTGCTAGTCATGCAACTTCCTATCCGTGAGGCGCTTTTGTTAAGACTAATGGCCCACTCCTATATGTCATGAAAATTTTAAATTTGGTGCCAAAATTACCCTAACCGACATTTTCTCATGGTTTATTACACAAATACAATTGGACAAAGCAAATAATCAAGGATAAGCATAGTTTCAAAGTTCCGTTTATTTTCCTCCCAACACTTAAACCGAACACTGTCCCCAATGTTCCCGAAAGTATCAAAGTTATGATAATAGAAGGTAATTAAAAGCGAAAGAAACTAATACTCCACGATTAGCTCGGTGGGATCCGTGTAAAGTGGTGGTTAAATCCTTTCCAAGAAAAAGCATTATCGTGAAAAGCTCCTTCCAATCTTTTGTTTCGTCTTCTTGATAAATAAAACACGCACACTTGAAGAAAACAAACGAAACCTTCACGTAAAATCGGCGGTAATAATATATATAAGACTCTATTAAACTAGGATATAATGCTTGTGGAATAGATGTTTAAATTTACGGAAAATTACGACCTAGAAAATTCCAAAATTTATAAGTAGCTCGAAAGCGAGAAAAAGTAATATGTTGTTTTACTCCTTCACGCGCGTCGAGTTGTGATCTGACGACGTCAGTTATCGACAAAAAGCGGTGCTGCGATTTTGGAAAAATTACGGAAAATTTACATCTTTAGAATCGGAAAATTTACGCAAAACATCCATTATGACTCGATACAAGCATTTGACTCGAACAAACACACATATATATCTTTTAATTAGTTGTTATTCTCATGTTTCGTTTCTTTTGAAAGCGTGTGTAATCCTCCTACACTTATCCTTTATATAAAATACCTTTATATGCAATTAAGACGAGGTTAAAAGCAGAATAAAGCATTTTACAAATTTAAACATGAGAATAAGCAATCAATAAAAGATATTTGACACTAAAAGCAAAAATTAAGCATGTGTTGCCTCCCACGAAGCGCTTTTCTTTATTTATGAGTCTTGTAGCTAGACTCGTGAGTCGTGCTCCTACGTACCGATATAAGTAAGCCTATCCTTAACAATGTCATAAGGATCAAACTTATCATTTAAGTTCCTAGTAGTACGTTCGGTTCGATATGCCTTTTCAAACTTCTCTCCATCGGGATCATAGATCGTTATCCTAATGTGCCACTCTCCATTACCATCACTAGGCGGTCTATCCCAATCCCACTTATGTTTAGGCTTCTCAATTTTCCACTTATTCATGACAAGGTTGACGGGCAAACTTCCTAGGAACTCAGTCATCTTCCTAAATACTAAGGCGTCCTCGAACGGGTTCACTTCCATGTCCCTAGCCATTTCTTTTTCTTGGAAAGTTGCTTTACTCGTAAAGGCTTCATCTAGATAGAAAGGTCGTTGGGGACCTATGAAATTCTTCTCATCCAAGGTCCGTATCTAGATGACGCTCTATCCGACCTAATCTCGTGTGGGAGTTCCTCTTCCTTGTAGTAGGTATGCTTTTGACATCAGTAAATTGACCTAGCACTCCCTCGCCTACCACTATTTTGGACATCTTACAATCAATGATGGCACTAGCGGTAGCTAAGAATCCTCTTCCTACTAGCAATAGGCATGTCGGGTCCTTATTCATGTATAGCACATGGAAGTCGGCCAAAAGAGTCAACTCTCCTCGTGTACTACCATGTATTTTATTATCCCTACGGATATGCAACACTACCGTCCGCTAGACCTAAGATGGTTTCCGTTGGTTCTATTTACCTAAGTTAAGGCTTCTATAGAGGACAACGGAACAAGATTGATGCATGATCTAAGTCGGCTAGAGCATCGAGAGGTTTGGAAGTTCCAAGCCAACACGGAAGAGTAAATAGCTGGGATCGTCCAACTTCTTAGGTAGATTATTTCGCACAAAAGCGGACCCATGTTTTCCAAGTTTAAGTTCTAACTCATATTTTTCTTTTAAAGCATTATAATAAGGTGCATGAGCTAAGACTTCAAGAACCGGTTTTTCTTGATGGAGTTCCTTGTACTCCTCCTCTACACTAGGTTTGGGTTCTTAGTTGACGGGTTTCTCAAGAGTAGGTTCTACCAATGGTGCGGGGCCTTGGTACCTCATTTTGGATTGCTTGGAACCCTTGTTGATAGCATTCTTGAGTGAACAGTTGGGTGTGAGGGACATGGATGTGCACTCTCCATGGTGAACAAGAACATGAAGTTGATGAAATCGAATTCACTTTTGGGTTCTTTATAGTATCCTTGGGAGTGCTCAATTCCGTTCATTAAAGGCTTTTAAGAGGCATCAAGCTTATTTGTCATCTCGCTTTGTCTTCACTTAAAATCGGCTTCAAGCTTAGTCAATCGAGTCTCTTGAGATGACATGAATCTAGATGCAATTGCCTCAAGATTAGTGGGGTTCCGGTGTTTAGAGAATTGAACCTATTAGGTGGACTAGATGCGCTTTGGGGTGTGCTTGATTTTTGGTTCCACTTAAGGTTAGGGTGATTTCTCCATGAGGGGTTGTAAGAGTTTCCTAAGTTGTTTTGTTCGGGCTTGAAAGTGTACCACTTCTCCCCGCTCTGTCGGTACGCATGGATCGTGGTCCGCAAAGCTTGTTCGGGAGTCTTGTGCAATCAAGAGTGTCATGGGGACCACTACATAACTCACAAGGAAGAGTGATTTTATTCACTTGATGTGAAGACTTAGGATTTCCGTAGGAACTCATTAGGAATTTAACTTGATCTTCAAGTTCAATCATCCTACGGTCGGAAGATTGTGAGTCAATTGGAGTAAGGAGATTGCCTTAACGGTTTTGGGCAACTCACGGGGGTCATTCCAACTTTCGTTGTCATAGAGAGCAAGGTCCTCTATTATACCCCATGATTCTTCCGCGATGAGATCACTAAGTTTTCCTCCGGCCGCTTGGTCAATGGATCGCTTAGTGGGGAAGTTGACATGATCATAGAAAATTTGGACTTGGAGCCAAAGATCAATGCCATGATGAGGGACTTTATGAAGTAAGTCCTTGAATCGAGTCCATGCTTCGTAGAGAGATTCACCTTGACATTGTTGGAACATCAAGATGTCATTCCTAAGTTTAGTGGTTCTCCCCGGTGGGAAAAATTGAGCAAGGAAGCGAGAGGTGAGATTATCCCAACTTGAGATGGAGCCGTGGGAAGTCGCTCAAGCCATTACTAGCTTGGTCCGTAGAGAGAATTGGAAGAGACACAGACGCGTGGTCTCCCGAGTAGTAACATCAAGGTCGATGGAATCGACAATTTTGAGAAATCCCTTAGATGTCGATTTGGATCTTGAACGAAGTCCATGGAATGCACATCCGTTTTGCACCAACCGGATGGTGTCGGATCGCGAGGGCCGTAGTTTGGGCTTGGTCGGGAAGCTCAATGGTGTTCCTATAGCCTAGGTGGCTTGGTCTCGAATATTCACCAAATGCGGGCTCTTGGCGGGTCATTGGTGGTAGGTTGATGAATGGTGGTTGGTTATCACCTTCCATGATGAAAAGTGATGGGTTTACTGAAAAAAGTCACGAAGAAGGGGATAAACTACGAGGAAGCTAAAATGAGAAAAATTTACTTGATAGGAATCAAGCAAAGAAACCTAAGCGAGGTGGACTACTAACTCGCTATTCTATTCCACAGCGTGCGCCTAAAATTGATAACGCTACACGTCTTTGAGGTCAAAGGAACTTCCTTTTCTTGAGCAAGTTTTATAACACCCTAGGCGTGAACCTAATCGTTGTAGTGTAGTATTAGGGTAAGCCATGGGTATTGATATCGTTCTCTAGGGAATAGGAATGCTAGTGAGAAGTTACTACGCTAAGGTTGGGGTTGATGAAGATTATTTTATATCTTTTATGTTTTTAGGAATTAGAAAGGTACGAATCTCGGGGTTTGTAATTGGGGTTGGTATTTCTACCAATTACTCTACTTATCTAATTATCTAGTCTAAGGTGTATGTAGTCTATGTCTAATTATTGTGTGCTCGTATGATGGTTTAAAGATGTGTTCATTAGGTTTTATTACTCCTTAATTATCTCCTATTGATGGTTGAATTGTCACGTCCTTATTCTTAATCGCGTTGTGTGTCTAAAGTCGTAGGGTATCGTTTATCCCTAACTCTTTGAAACTACCAAAGGGTCTCGTCTACAAAATCTCTAGGAATTATAAACTCTAACTCTAAGGTACTCTTTGGATGGTTTAGCCTACAACTACTCTAGGTGTTATAGCCTAAGGTTCACAAAGATTAATCAAGCATTAACTACACAACGAATGACCTATCGCATTACTAGATCATTAACAATTAAGATAAGAGACAACCAATTAATATTCAATAATTAAGTTTCATATTCCCTAAGCAAACACACAAGTAAATTAGCCGGACATGGAGAACATGCAAGCATACACACAAATAATTGAAGACATAATTGAATTAATGAGTAAAACACTTATCTTCGTGTAAGATAGGGTTTGGAACCCTAAAATCTTGTACAAGACAGCCTTGGTTCGGTTTAGGTTTTACTCCAAAAGACTACACTAAAAGCGAAAAATTCGGATTCTATATATAAGATTACAATCGCGACGGCGTCGCCTTATGATTTGTGGCCGTCGGGTTGCCGTCATTATGGTTTCGTCTTGGCCACGTTAGTCTTGCGGCGTCACCTTATGCTTGTGATGTCGTCCCCTTGATCTCGGCCGTCTGGATCAAATTTAGGCCGTCGAGTTGCGACGGCCTACTCTTTTAAAGCATGATATCGTCACTTGAAAATAAGCAATTTGGCTCTTGAGCCATGTCAGAAGTGCTCACGGCATCGCAATTAACACTGACGCCGTCCCTTGTATTTCGGCTTGAGTGTCTCGATTCTTGACTTTGGCCATTTTCTTCGTATATTCACGCCTTTTCATCCAAATAAGTGTCATTCCGGCAATTTGCCTTCAAGAGACCTAAAGTGAAAAGGAACGATATTAAGTAATAACGGATACAAAGTGATCAAATAAGGGCTTAAACGACCCTCAAAAGGTACATTTAAAACCTTATCGATGCCTCGGCTCAAGGCTCAAGCTCTAGGGTTTTGGATCGAGACTCCACACATGTATATGGCTCACAAAGGCGCGACGCCTGGCTTGAGCCTTGCGTATAAACGCGCCTAGTAGAGGTGATGAATTTTAAACCATTTTTTTCAAATTTAAAATTCATCGACCTCATATGTTAGTAAAACTTAACCTAGAAACTAACCAAATCAGACAATTTGAGAGTTTATCCTTCAATTCAAGTGTCTATACATACAGGCCTCTCCTACAATTTCGAGCATGAGATAATTAAATATCATCATGCCATCATCTTGATACATTGGTTGATATTTTGGGTTTGAATATGAGATTTGTTTCGATATATTAAGTATTTAGTGTTATTTAAGTCATTGTTAATACACAAATTATCCTCAAAACTTTTAAAATTTAATTCAATTCACTACGCTCATATTCTTGAATCCCGCGCCTTGATCTGTATCTCGCCTCAAGACTCCATAAGCCCTTTACGCCTTAGTGTGCCTTGAACTTTCAAAATATTGGTCACAAAATACACACAATAATCAAAATTTGAAAGTTCAATACACACAATAAGGGAAAAAAAAGTTTAGTACACACAATAACAAAAAGTGACAAGTATGATACATTTTTAAGCAATTAACCCTTAAACAAATAAGTATCTTAACAAGACAATCATAAAATGCTTTAGCTTTCTATGACAAAAGATAAACAAAGATTATTTATAGTAGACACAATAATCAAAATCATAATAAAAACTAGATAATCTAAGGTTTATGATGTGTTAAACCTTCACTCTTGGTGTCTTCTAGAGTCTCCTACACCTTTTGGAACTTCATACCTTGCAACTCTTCCAAAATCCGAACTCTTCAAATGTGTAGAATAGGGTTGTATTTATAGGCCTCAATTAAGGTTTGGGTGCGTCAAAAGATACACAGTATGCCCTTATAGGGTGATATGTCATATCTTCATTAATCTTCTCAATCGAGTCTTCTAGAATACATCATATATGGCGTATGCTTGGATGTTGGATCACAGTATAGGTCTTGATCTTGGAAAATAAAGGTTTAACTAGAGCTCACACGCTATATGACTTGGGTGTCATCTGGCGTATCCATCGCTTTCTTGGATAAATATTAACGAGAAGGCACACGACGTATGGCTTAGGGTGTTATATGCCATATAGAACTGCTGAAAGGTGCTCTTCATCAAACATAGGCATTTTAGCTCGATTTCCCTTTTTTTCCGCGAGAATTCTCCTTTTGCTCCAAATAATCACTAAAGCATAAATTTGGAGCAAAAAAGAATAATTATTGAAAGAATTTGATAGCTAAAACATGTATAATTTTAGAGCTATCAGGTATCAAGAGATGATACATAGTCATTACTACTATACACCACCAACAATCCTCCCTTATAACTACTAACAACTACATACATTTTTTCGCGTTACAAAAATACATTTTGTCATAGCTTTTCTTGAAAAGTCTTCTTACTCTCGGGTCCCGAGTCTCTAATAAGATTGAGGTGCGTTTGGTATGAAAAAGATTAGAATCGGATTGGATTCGGTTTGGATTTGGTAATGGTTTGAAAAAAAAGTAAGAGAAAATAATAGGTGTGTAAAATAAAATACATGTTGTTTTATATTGATTTAATTACTAAATATAAAATTAATATATTACATTTAACTTTTAAAGTAAAATAAAAACTCACTTGTGGCTAGAATCTTGACACGCCCACAAAAGTCAACAAATACAAATGAAATGTCGAAAACCAAGGGGTTTCATGGCTTTTATAAAATCCATTCGAGAAGGGATGAAACAATGTTATGTAACCCAACTCCTCAAACCAAACAAATTGTATTTCTTTCAAACCATTACTCAAAATAAAAACCCATATGAGACGGACCTTTGAGTATTGTTGTTGATAGTTAAGTATTCAAATAATATAAAATTACAAATTTTAGCCAAAATACTAATTATCCAAAAGCATAAATTATTAGACTAAGCGTAATGGCTTTTATAAAAATCTATTCGGAAGGGTATAAAACAATGTTACGAACGCAACTCCTCAAACCAAACAAATTGTATTTCTTTCAAACCATTACTCAAAATCAAAACCCCATAACAAACGGACCACAGGTATTGTTGTTGATAGTTAAGTATTCAAATAATATAGAATTACAAATTTTAGTCAAAATACTAATTATCCAAAAGCATAAATTATTAGACTAAATGTAATAGCGCCCCCACACACACACAACTTTGTTGTCCACCCCAACAAACGCGTCTCCCTTGCTACATATAGCCTCATCGTAGCGTCCCCGCCCCCAAGACAACAATTTTATTTGGTCTACTTGTGGATCGAATGAATTGAAGAAGAAACAAACAAAAACAAAGCAAATAGACAAGAAAAAAAGAAAAAGAATAAGAAAAAAGATAGAATACAAAGGAAATAGACAAATATGTTATGAATATTTATTATAATGATTGTACACATTTATCATCACATTTATATCCTCTAACTAGTAACCTCCATCTTTATGATTGATCTTGTAACATCCAATATTGTACTTAATACCATTCATGTTAAGGTCCCTATAAATAGAGGCACCTAATGTAATGTGAGGACACACCAATAACAAGTTCTATCTTTCTTCCATACTCACTTATATTAAACGCTTATTGTTCTTATTGTGCTACTAGGCTTGTTTTTATACAACACGTTATCATCATGCTCTTTGCTTTTAGGTTTGTTTTTGTTTACTCGTTTTCCACCGTGCGTCATCGATCCTTTATGCCTCTTGAATCTTTATTTCTTCTTGCTTAGATTATCATCTAGATCATTTGACACGTTTTCTTACTATTGCATGAACATATTATTTTATTAGAAGCAAGGTAATTAATGTGATCTATAACTAATTTATGAATTGCTTGATTAATTGTATGGGCTAATAGTTGTATACTTTTCTTTTGACAAATTTATGCTACGTTCGCATTTTCGTATTGGATTAATAATTGCTCGTGTAGTGTTGTTCGAACACTATGGATTATATTTGTTTCTTGTAAGTGACTCATGCTTTTATCATCTCTTCGTTAAAAGCAACGTTACTTCTTGTATAAAGATTACGTAATATAGAGTATTATCCATTTAAATCAAGACGAAAGACATGCCACTAATGTAGACTAACACATCACACATGAACATGACTTTAAGTTGTTTATAAATTTGTTTGTTGTGTTTCTTCGTCACCTAGCTAAATGTAGTTACTAATTTGTTTTCTATAGTATTACGTGATCTAAGATTGAAACATTTATTATTTTTATTTTTTTTACTTGATCATTAGGATATTAGAATATAATATATCATCGTTGGTTATTCAGGCTTTGTTCTTATCTTTGATGCATGTTATATTATACATTATACGGACAATAAACAAATTCTGCTCATCATATATCGCACAATAATTATTGATTAAAAGCGATACTATTTTTTTGTGGATATGGTTATTATTATGAATAATTTTTATTGGTAAAGAATTCAAACTAGAGCAATTATTTTAAAATTATTTGTTGACTGTGTGTCCATATGTTTAATTGTTAGGACCCTTTAATAATCCATTTCACACAATATAACTAGAAAGATGAAGCAAAGATGTTGGTGACTTGAATGATATATGTGTATGTTTTAGAGAGAAAAGGAAGAGAACATGAAACTATATTTCATATGAAAACACACACTTACACACTCAAGCACACCCCTCAAATGACCATTTGATGGGTATTTATACTTCCTTACATATGCCCTAATGGACTTTGGGATGGGCTTGGATTGGACTTGGATTGGATGACAACTTATACAAGGATAGCTTAACATAACATTTAGCCATTTAGCTTAGCCCAATCCATGAGCCGTCGACTATTCTAGCACGATATCTAACACACGTTACAAAGTTCCTAAGCGTGAATGACCATCACTTCTAATAAAATGTTACGGCTAACAATCTCCCCAAGGGGTGGTCATTCAAAGATGCTCCACTTGATTAGGTCTTTACTTTCCTTGAGCTTGAACTTTGTGTGTAGATATAGAATAGTCTTGATTCTTTGTTCCTTCATGCTTTGTGATCAATTAATGTGGTTGTCTGCCGTTGTCAACCGTTGGTTAGGTGTCTCACGTCTTTCTCCACCATGCTCACACTTCTATTTGACTTTTAATTGCCAATGATGTAGTTCTCGGTCTTTATACTTTGTAGATTCTATGACATTGACAAAGAATCATCTTTAACTTTGTGTTGCCTTAGATTTTGATGAAAACATAAAACATGGGTTAGAAATAATCCGGTAACACAAGTTTGAATTTCGGTGTGTTAACGACATAGTGTGAAAACACATCTCTAATTCTCACAAGGCCGTTCTGAACTTGAGTCCCACAAGTGAGATAGCGCGGTGTGCAAGTACACCTCTGATTCGGTGGTCGTTGAGGTACACCAAGCATCACCCCACGTAGACCGTTTGAGATACACTAAGCGTAATCCACGGGGAGTTACAAGTGACTGCTTGTCGAGGCATTTGATGTTGACCACAGCGGGAGTTTCCATTCAATCATCGAGGATCAAAATTGTGAAACCTCTCATAAATGTTCTTGCAAATTGCTAATATCTGCGTAGGATTATAAAATGTATCACTTGTGTCCTTATTGATGAACAACAAGCGATGAAATGTCATGTGTTCCTATGAGATCTTTTGATGAATCTCGTGGCTCTAGAGTCGATTATTGCATTTTGGTTTTCCTGAGCGGATACTAGGGAGAGAGTCTACGGTAGGAATTAGAAAATTCGATCGTTAAAGAGTCGGTCACCTCAGTATATGTATTCGTTAAGCTCGTGAGTCGTAGTCAAGTTATGTTATTAAGTAGTTTGTTAAGTAACACCGTGGAAGGCAGACGGATCTTTACCCACTGTATGCACGATCCACACCGTGGGTGGCATTTATTTGTAAGACACTATAAATACCTCTACCTCTCAAGGTAGAGGGTTGAACTCAATACCATTTTCTTTGTTTCACATAGTTCCCAACTCTCTTCCTTTCTCTCTCTAGAACTTTCTCTCTAAACATCTTGTACACCTCATATGTGATTATGGTTTAGTATGTTTGTGAAATCCCATATCTTTCAATTGGTATCAAGAGCCATGGTTTGATCACTCATCTTTCATGCTCCTTGTTTTGGTGGATTTCATAAGGTTTTTGGGGTTATAAGTGTTTAGGAGAGTTTGAATCATTGGACAAATTCTAGTGTTAAAGTTTGAATTTTGTTTGTACTTTTGTGTTTAGGATCATCATATGTGTTTAGGTTTTAAATTTGGAAGGCTTAAATCATTGTGGTTTGGTTGTTTTATTGATAAAGTGGTTACTTTTGAAAGTTGTCTGAGCGAGTTGAGTCTCGGAGTTGTGTTTCTTGAGCGAGTTGCTTTGATATTGGAGCGAGTTGGTATATGCGACTTAGCTATTTAGCGAGTTGACTCTTTATGCGACTTGGGTTCTAAGCGAGTTGTTTCTTTAAGCGACTTGAGTTCTAAAGCGACTTGGCTATTAAGCGAGTTGTACAACTAGCGAGTTAGTTTAAGCGACTTGGCTATTAAGCGAGTTGTCTCTGTATGCGACTTGGCTATTAAGCGAGTTGGTTCTTTAGCGACTTGTTTCTTTAAGCGAGTTGTATGTTTAGCGAGTTGATACCAGCGAGTTGTTGTTTAGCTCTTGAGACTTGTCACTTCTTCGTGCTACATTTTACGGTTGTTCTTTTGGTTTAGTAAAATCCGTGAAAGAATCAATTTCCAGTTTAATCAAAGAATAGTAAAATCCGTAGAACTTGTAATCATGTCAAACATCGCACCTACTATCGTTTCTTACATAGGCGAGGGCGTTCAGCGGTGGATCGGATACTCGTCCACCTATGCTTGCGAGGCGACTATGACTCATGGGCTCAACGAATCGATTGTCTTGTCTTGGTAAGGAAAATGGAGTTAACATTCTCATGTCAATTGATGAAGGACCGTATCGAGTTGAGACAACCGAGACATACTTGACATCTGCTGCAGATGGCTCGATGATATTAGGACCGGATGGACCTAAAATGTATGATGAGCGGACGATAAGGAGAAGAAGAGATATGATGCGAGACATCGGGCTTCTAACATCATACTTGGGTTTACCTAAGGACATTTACAAGGCGATCAATCACAACACTTGAAGCTAAGGCGATGGGGACAATGTCAAGATGCTACTCTGGGTTCGAACTAACCAAGGAAGGCAGAGAATCTAAACTATATGATGAATTTGAGCACTTTAAGATGAAGCCGGAAGAAAGTGTCTATGAGTATTATGTGAGATTCCACAAGCTTGTGAATGATAAGAGGAATATCAAAATGACCATGCCAAATATTCAATTTGAATTCAAAGTTTGTGAACAACATGAATCCCGAATGGCATAAGTTTGTCACCTCGTGAAGCTAACCAAAGTTGAAGAACACTAACTATGAGCAACTTTATGCATTTCTTCTTGAAATGAGAGACATGCTATGTTTGAGCGAAGGATTCTTGAGCAGTTCAAATCTAAGCGAGGAGAAACTAGTTCGTCAAATGACTCTCTGCTTTTACACCAATGTTGGAATTACCACCAAAGCTTCTCAAGTCATACCCATGGGTAATGGTAATTACAAGCTCATCCACGATCCGGCATATAATCCTCCGACCCAAACACATTCATGGAAAACTTCATCAATCAACTGTCTCTCATGGTTAGTCAAAACATGAACTATCTACCACACACCAACAATAAACTCGAGCGACATCTAATCCACACAATCAAGCTCTTGTCGAGAGATGGAAAGGTTATGGTGCAACCAGGTTCAAGAAAGGCGGTATGAGCAGGGAAGAGGTGGAGTTGGTAGAGGATATATAGCAAATCGAGAATCGTGGAAGGAATCCAAATCAAGGACATGTTAAGCCATATAAGTGCTACAAGCTGTGGTGGTGATGGACACATAGCAAGGAACTGCACTTCTCCAAAATGCCCTCAAAATGCAGTACTTCAAAGACAAGATGTTACTTGTGCAAGCTCGGGATAATGGGCTGTGTTGAATGAAGAGGAGTGTTGTTTCTTGAGGGCAATACCAAGACATATGATGCGAGATGTGGATGAGCGACCAATTCGGAGATAGGTCATAATCATCGAAATGCCTTTCAAGTTGCGATCGTGATGCATACGACTCGGCGTCGATGATGAACCTCTGCATGAGACAATTTTCATGGCAAGCATTTCTCCAATGGTCTCTCAAAGGTCTCATCATCACAACAGTTGGTCCATCCAAAGATTCAATCATTTTAGAGGTATTAAAACTATATGATGAAGTTGATGAGCAAAGATGCATAATAAAGTACAATCTCTTGAAACTTATGAATCGAGATATTGATGATGAGGGTAATAGCAATATTGTCCCATATGATCAATATGTGAAGCAAAGTGAAAGTGAGATTATACCAAGTAATGCATCTTCCGCATTCAATGATGACTATGCTTTTGATGAATACATTGTGGTGCCCTGTTATCTCTGAATGAATGCCTATAAAGAACAAGTTGCTATTTATGAACAGCAGGCTAAGTTTGAGCTAACTACCGTGAGCGGAAATGGATGACCAAATGCGTACAATTATTAGAAAAAGTAATTTTAGAGAAGAAGTGTTAAAACAAGAGTTAAATTCCTTACAAGAAAAGCTTTCTAAAGCTGTATGCAAAAGCAAGAGCTTCAAGATAATGTTAAAATGCTTATACAAGAATTCAAAGCTAAGGAATCAAAACTTTTGAATGATTTTTCTAATCTAAAAACTTTGAAAAACAAGCTTGAAAATAAGTTATGCGTACAAGGAATACCATTCGATCGCTCACATGATCACTAAGCATAGAGTTCTCAACGATAAGCATAGTATTCCCATTGTAGAAACCTAATCCAGTATGGTAAGATAGCAAAAGCTGCTCAAAATGTGATCTATGGTGGTAATGAAATCCTTAAGCCTAGGCGAAACCTAGTTCTTACTGAGTGCAAGGAAGAGGATAGAAAACTAGATGGCGCATCTAGGGAGAAAATGGATAAGAAGCTTAACGATCCTGCGTGTAAAAGAATAACATAACTATCAAACCCCACGATTACACTAAGGAAAATTGGATCTCCACGAACATGTTTAAGCCTCAAACTCGCTTAACCCCGAGCAGATCTTTTGGAAGAAAGATATGGATAAGCTAAAAGTTAATGTACTTGTTGAAATAAATAATCCCCTTAGGAAAATGCTGCTGACTCTGTGTATCCTCCAAATAAACCAATGCATTTAGTTCCTAGATCTATTGCCACTAATAGCAAAACCTTAATTAGCATGTATGTTGTTTATCATTTGTTTGTTGATTTTGAGAAAACATGTAAGAAGAGAATCACACCTACGAGGGATAGCGGGGAAAGGGTTTTGAGCAAACAAAAGAATGTTATTTAAGCGAGGTCATGCCTTTCTTTAAACAATTAAAGGTCAATTTGAGAATCTTCAAAAGGAATAAATTCGGATATTAAAGAAATGGAAAGGAATTTGATGCAATGATAGTTGAGGTCAATGATTATGAGCAGAACTCAAATATAATAAGTTGAAAGGAAGAACTTGCATATTTTAAATGAGAATTTGATTTCGAGTTGTGTTGCTCAAGATGTGTTTTATCTTGTTACTAAGCACTCTATTCTGCTTCTCGATTTCATGAATTATCTATTGCATTGAAAGTTTCCCATGATCGTGTCATTGAGCTTGAAAACAAAACTCATAACTAAATGAGAAAATTGATCGGGATGATCACGATAATTTGGTAAAATATCTTTCTAAACTAGAAGTTGAACATTTTGATTTGCAACTAAAATATCAATATCTTAAAGAAAATATCAAAACCTCAAATATCAAGACATCCTCAATTTGTTCGAGTTTGATGCGATTTTCGGATAAACAAACGTGTGAAACGATTCAAGCTCATTGTAACACGATCGAGAAAATTGAAAGCCCAAATTTCACAATTAAAGGGTGAAAAGAACAATGTGGTTGGCTCCCAAATGCCTCCTCCTTTAGATTCTCGATGTTATCGGACTTTTCATCTTCAAAACTTGGTTAATGTTCTACAAAAGGAAAGCGAGGGTTTTCTTGAAGAAAATGAAAAGTTAAACAACACTTTAAAGAGTTATATGATTCAATTAAAGTCACTCGTGACAAGAACAACGAAAAATAACTTCTTTACAAAGGAAATTGAGAATCTGAGGAGGCAGGAAAAGGAAGCGCCACTTGTCTTTAATGAGAATGTTGCATCAAGGTCATCCTTAGATTGCAAATATACTGTGACTGTTAAATACATTCCTCCTCATCTTAGGAATAATGAACTTGTGTTTCATAGCTACTTTGCTCACCTTAAGGATAGTCTAGAATGTCTCCGTGAGATCGTGGAAGAGGATTTCATTAATAAGCCTCTTGATAGAGAAATTAGGTTTGCTTGCATTCAGGCAAAACGATCTCAGGAGCTACTAGAATGTTTAATAGCAACATGTCCTAAATCCTTAGGTGCGAAAGGTAAAGCTGTGATGCCTTGTTCTATGTCTAGTCCTAAGTTTACAAATCATTCTATGCCCAGTATTAAGAAAGTGAATACTAATGTGCCTTCAAGTAGTTCAGATCCCTGCACGTCTAGTTTAGGAATGCAAAAACTAGATCAACCAACTAATGTTCCCATAATTCCGTCTACAGGAGTAATCAGTGACATAAAAGCAAGCGGGTCAAAGCCTCCGGGCAATACCAAGCAAGATAGGACCTCATGAAGCTAAGAATGTGCATTGGAAGAGTAGAAGATCACCCTAGGAATATTAAGTTTGTGTTGAATAAAGCGAATCGTGTTGATTCTAGTATTAGCTATAAAGCGTCTTGTAATTAATTGAATTCGCTACTATCTACAAACCATGTAATGATGACTTGTTTTCATTACTAATCATGAATGTGGTGTGAATGATTTATCTAATCTTTATTAAACACCACCATTAAGATTGTTAATGAAAAAATCAAGCCATGAAGGCTAGAAAGCAATGGCGGAAGAAGGTTAGGAAACATTGGAAACCCAGGGGAGGAAATTTAGTAACATAGGTTATCGGTGGATACCTCTTGGGCAAAATTCAATCTTAATGAGATGTGCCTAAATTATCTAGATCAATGCCCATTAGGAAGTGGATGCCTCTTGGTAGAACTATTCCTTTAAGAAGTGAGCGTACTTTGAATAGGTCTAATATGGACACTAAGCTTTGCATCTATCCTAATGATTCCATTGTTTCTATTTACGATGTGGGTGTTCCAATAATCATTACTAACCAAATGGAACCCTTCACGCATGGGGATCCCAACTATCCATTATCCATTCTTGTCTATGTTCAATTGCGGATCATTCAAATCGATTACGTGGTACTGGACTCATTTGTTCCAAGCATATGACCGAGACGGTCGCGACTCATGAACTTCATGAGTAAATTCATCGGACCGTTAGATTCGGGAGCGATCATTTCGATGCAATTATGGGTTATGAAGATTATGTTGTCGGTGATAGTGTTATCTCCGGGGTATATTACGTAGAAGGTCTTGGTCATAACTTATTCTCTGTTGGTCAATTATGTGATTTTGATCTAGAAGTGGCCTTGAGAAAACATACTTGCTTAGTTAGAGAACTTGATGGCAAAGAACTTTTAAGAGGAAAGCGTGGTTCAAATCTATACACCATCTCTATCGAAGATATGATGAAGTCTTCTCAATTTGCTTGTTGTCAAAGGCTTGAAAACAAAGTCATGGTTATGGCATCGTCGTCTCAATCACTTGAACTTGACACCATAAATGATCTCTCCATAAAGGACTTAGTTGTAGGTTTACCTAGACTAAAGTATGAAAAGGATCATCTTTGTTCGGCATGCCAATTGGGAAAAAGCGAGTATGCCCACAAACCCAAACCTACAAACTCGATTCTTGAAGTTCTTCATACAATTCACATGGATTTATGTGGACCTTTGAGAGTCTGAGAATATCTTTGGGAAGAAATATGTGTTAGTTGTGGTTGATGATTACTCTCGATTCACTTGGGTTAAGTTCTTAAGGACAAAGGATGAAACTCGGATATCATCATCAAACTTATCAAGCAGTGCGAGTTCGACTTAACAAAGCGTCGAGAATCATCCGAGCAGACAATGGGCGGGTTTGTTAATAAACAACTTAGTGAGTTTTATGAAAGTATTGGAATCGGTCATCAAAGAAGTGTTCCACGAACTCCTCAACGAGCGGTGTAGTTGAAAGACGAAATTGAACTCTTGTGGAAGCCACAAGAACAATGTTGATTTACTCAAAGGTTCCAATGTTTCTCTGGGCTGAAGCCATTGCCACTGCATGCTACACTCAAAATCGATCCCTAATTCACACTGCTCATAGAAAACTCCATATGAACTTGTCCACAATAGAAAACCTAATCTCTCATTCCTTCGTGTGTTTGGTGCATTGTGTTATCCAACTAATGAGAGCCAAGACTTAGGCAAACTTAAAGCTAAAGCGGACATTGGAGTATTTGTAGGATATACACCAAACAGAAAAGGATACCGAATCTACAACAAAAGAACCTGAAATATCATAGAAGCAATTCACGTTACGTTCGATGGGCTGACCGGTCCAATGGCTCCAGGACAATCCAGTTCTGGACCCGCATTTCAACCTTCATCAAGTAGTCCTATCGGTTCTACTCTTGTTTCAAATACCTCACCGGCAATTCCTTATGTACCTCCTTGAAGATGATTTGAAGAAATTATTTGACCCTATGTTTGATGAACACTTTGAACCAAGTGCTAATGATCATCAATTTCATCAGCAGAGCTACTTCTATCCACATCAATGAAGTTAACCCTTGGTCTCAATGTCATTAAGTCAAGAAGCGCTGCTGCGATCACTATGTCTCATCGACAAATCATCAATCATCGAGTGTACATCATGGAATTGTTTACGGCACCCTAGATGGAAAGAATCCCTTTGCTACTCCTCGAAGATGCACCATTTGAAAACATATTTGCTCTGAATCATCATCGAACCATCTTCATCAAGAGAAATCGACTCTACTACTTGGTTCCTCAACAACAACCACACGAACACCTTAGAAAATGGACACATGATCATCCATTAGACAACATCATTGGAAATCCTCTCGTCCTGCGCAAACAACTTGCAGCGATGCCTTATGGTGCTTCTTCAACTCTGTACTATCCAAGGTCGAACCAAAAGGCGTTAAAGCGCAATGAATGAAGACAAGCGGTTCAATGCCATGCAAGAAGAAATTCATGAGTTTGATCGACTAGATGTATAGGAATTAGTACACTCCCCGATTGTGCCATGATCATTGTGCCATGATCATTGCTCTAAAGTTGATCTTCAAAGTAAAGCTTGATGAGCATGGCGATGTTTTAAAGAACAAGGCTCGATTGGTTGCAAAGGATACCGTTAAGAGGAGGTATTGACTTTGAAGAATCATTTGCTCCGGTTTCTTGTATCAAGGCAATCGAATCTTCTTGGCTAATCTTGCAAGTAAGAACATGATAGTCTATCGGATGGATGTAAAGCGGATTTTCTCAATGGAGATCTTAAAGAAGTCGTATCGTCCGCCAACTGAAGGTTTTGTGAATCCGAGCATCCTACTCATGTCTATCGCTTGAAGAAGGCTCTTCTGACGAAGCAAGCTCGAGGGCATGGTATGATCTGTTGTCAAACTTTCTTCTATCTACTTGATTGACAAAAGGCGAGTTGATCCGACATTGTTCACCGTAAAGTCGAGCAAACATTTAATTCACGTTCAAATCTATGTTGATGATATTATCTTTGCCTCGTGACCCCAATGAATGTGACCGTTTTCAAATGAAATGGGTTCCAAATTTCAAATGTCAATGATGGGACAAATGTCATTTTCTTGTGATTACAAATTTCACAAAGTCACGGAGGCATTTTATAAATCAATCTAAATATGCAAATGAGATTTTAAAAAATTTGGATTTGATTCTTATGACCTGTTGATACTCCCATGATAGAGCGTACTAAGCGGATGAGGACCACTCGGGGATCATGGTAGACCAAACGAAATATCGTAGTATGATTGGATCACGATGTACCTCACGGCCCGATGACCCGGACATTACATTCGTTGTTTGCATGTGTGCTAGATATCGAGCTAAGCCTACCAAAAGCACCTTGAAGTAGTTAAGCGGGTCTTCGGTATCTCCAAGGAACCATCAATATGGGACTTTGGTGCACCAAGGACACCGGTATGTCACTAACGACCTATGCGGATGCCGATCATGCGGGATGTCAAGATACACGTCAATCGTCGGGAGGTGCTCGGTTTTGGGTGATAAGCTTGTGGTGGTCTTCAAAGAAACAAATGAGTACTTCTATATCCTCTACAGAGGTGAATACATAGCCATGTCATCTTGTTGTGCTCAAATCCTATGGATGAGATCCCAATTATCTGACTATGGCTTTGAATTCAACAAAATTCCTATGTATTGTGATAACAAAAGTGCCATTGCTTTCTCTTGCAACAATGTTCAACATTCAAGAGCTAAGCACATCGACATTCGACATCATTTCATTCGGGAACAAGTGGAAAAAGGTGTGGTGGAACTCTATTTTGTGAGGACTGAATACCAATTAGCAGACATATTCACCAAAGCTCTTCCTAGAGAACGTTTTGAGTTTATCCTCCCACGACTTGGTCTAAAGAGTCTTCAACTGGAAACACTCAAACGTCTTCAAGAGGAAGACGAGGAGTAAAGGTCTTTCTTCATCCATCTCCTGTATATACTTATTCAAAAAAAAACAAAATACAAAATTTCAAAACCTACAAAAGAAAATATAAAAATATAAAAATTTTAAAAATCCATAAAAATTAGAAAATCTTGAAAAAAAAATAATTCCAAAAATTATTGTTATTTTGTCATGTTTTTCTTTATTCGATATCATCTACGGACTTTTTGTTGACATTCAAAGAATGTCACGGGTCTTTAGATGTTCTTCGAATGTACATAATTTTGCTTTAAAAAAAATGAGGCGGAGAAAAATGGTGGTTTATTGTCATTTCAGGCAGTAACCCGTCTTTCAAAGAAAGAACAGAGCCATGCTTTATCTTGTTTTTCTAATCTCATGCTCTGATTCTATAAACAATTACTTACTATCCAATGAAAACTAATTGCTTTGAAAAATAACTCGGACTCCATTTTTGAAAATCATCTGGACTTAACGTTTGTCAAAATATCTATCTCTCAATCAACAACTTATGTCATTGATTGAGGGAGAATGATTTTAATTAAATCAAAAAGTTATTAAATCATACAATTGTTTTCAAAAGATAATCATGCATGTTTAATCAATGGGTTTAAAGTCTCATAATCCGATCCTTATTAGTTAAAATGTTTTCATAATCAAGTCACAATTCTCCTCAAAAGCTTTCAAAATCAATTTAATATTTAAACTGATAATTCGATAAATGGTTTCATAAGTGTTTAGCAAGCTTTCCTCCCCACATGTTCCAAACGATTTCAAAATTTTCCATGCACATGTTGAGGGGGAGCATCTATTTCAAACCACAAAGAATTGAAACGTGATTGATTTGTATCTAAGTGCAGATTCTTTCTAATATGTGTAAAACTCTTTCAAACCTCGAAGCACATATTGAGGGGGAGCAAACTTTTAAAACCTCATCCTTCCCCAATTATGCTTTATCTACTTGATTTAATCGGGGAAGTGATGTTGATATCTTTTAGAAAATGGTAATCAAAGTTAATTCTTCCTCTTGCCTCCGTGTGCTAAAACGATTTCAAATACATGATGCACATGTTGAGGGGAGCTCTTTTTAAAAAATATCAAAACAATTCGGTACAAAATGCTTTGATAATATATCACAAGTATCGGATTGATTTCAAATGGTTTTCAATTGGTTCCAATGGCGGATGAACAATACCAAATAGACCGACCAAATTTACTTTATGTATGATGATATAAGGATGATAAGGTTAGGTATATGTTCCCATGATCCGCCAGAACCGGAGGGATCTTCCTAGGGACAATCCACTATATAGTGTAGAGTCCTTAGGAATGTTGAAAAAAGGAGAAAAATGAGAATATGGGAAGAGTGCGGACTGAGATAGAGCTAGTACTGGAATAAACCCAACAAGGTTCTAGTTATGAAATCTCGATTAAGCCTTGAAGAGGTTGAAGAATGAAAAAGAATTGAATGTGAAAAGGGTGAAAAAAATAGCCTCAATAATTCAACCTTAGGGCGATGCTGGGTTCAATACATATGCTCTTGGTGTTTACTAAGGTAACACCGGTATTGAAGACAAGGCGTCATGGACCCGATGGACGCACAACACTAAACTTCCCAAGCTACTCAAGTTCCTCTTAAAGGGCTTGTTTCATTCTCAAGAGGAACCTACATAATCTATCGACTTTCTCTTAGAGATTGTTGATATTGAAGAAGGAGACCCTCTCCCTAGTCTCCGACATAGGAAATCAAATGTGCACAATTGAGTCTAGAGCCATGAGAACATCATATAAATCTCATTAGGACACTATCAATGAAGACTCTCTGTTTCACACAATGTGGAAAGAGAGATTATATCTTATGAGTCCTACGCATTATCCTTGTGGTATTGCGAAACATCCGAGTGATATGCAAACATATTCACAATGAAGATGGAAAGCCTTACGAGCCAACATCAAACAAGCTCACGGTGGGTGGCATGTGAGATCTATCCAATAGATCAACCATGTGACAACCGAGAAACAATGGGCGATTCAATCTTTTGAATCAATCTGGTTCGAGTTATGGATTGACGGATACCTTTGAAAACCGGTCGTTGTGCTTAAAACTCTTTTCTTTAGCACATCGATTGTGTACTAATATTTCAAAATAAAGGTGTTTATGATTGATAATTGATTTTCATTAAAACCTTCGTTGTATTGCAAAAACAATTTCTATTGAGCGGTACGATTGTTTTCAAATCTTTGTTTATCAATCGGTGAATCTCAATTATTGGTTCACTCACTCCATGTTGTCTTCTTTGAGGCGTTCGGTTTGAGAACGACTAGAGCAATTTGCGAAACCACATCAAGAAATTCTTGAATTATACGATCGCGGGCGGTACTTGTAATGATCAGCGAGGAACCGTGGGCCATGTACCTCAATTCAACGAAGTGATCAAAGACACTTCGTGCTTTTATTAACTAACTGTTGTATGCAGTCGCCTGACGTTTGCGCTTGTTCGAATGAAGCGGTCAATCCATAGCCGCATGCTCACACAACACATTCATCTCTAAAGAAATCATGATAAGTGCTTCAACGACTCGATACTTTTACTCCATGCTTACGCTACTGTCTGCCAAATATCATGAATCAACTTAAGCTTCCGCTACTACGATGAAAAGAAATCATGATCCGAATGTGAGCATGTCGGTCCTTGTCACAACATCACAAAAGTCAACATCACAATGGAAGAGTCGATTTATGCAAGCGATGATCTGGTGGCTCAAAACTCATCTATCACGTGGATCGGATAAAGACCTCCACTTGAAATTATCCAAACATGCGGAACATGAAGAATCAAGACTACGAACTCTTGAGCAAAGAACTTAATCAAGAATCCTAGAATAATCTAATGTAATAAATGTTTCTATTCATTGTAAATTGAGGGACCTCCTTAGGGGAGATTGTTAGAATTAGAAAATTCGGTCATTAAAGAGTCGGTCACCTCAAGTATATGTATTCGTTAAAAGCTCGTAGTCGTAGTCAAGTTATGTTATTAAGTAGTTTGTTACGTAACATCGTGGAGGACGGACGGACTCTTTACCAGCTGTATGCACGATCCACGACCGTAGGTGGCGTTTATTTGTAAGACACTATAAATACCTCTACCTCCCAAGGTAGAGGTTGGAGCTCAATACCATTTTTCTTTGTTTCACATAGTTCCCAACTCTCTTCCCTTTCTCTCTAGAACTTTCTCTCTTTAAACATCTTGTATGCCTCATATGTGATTATGGTTTAGTATGTTTGTGAAATCCCATATCTTTCAGTCTCCTTCTTCAATACCGACGATCTCTAAGAGAAAGTCGATAGATTATGTAGGGTTCCCAGTGAGAATGAAACAAATCCTTTTAAGAGGAATTGAGTAGCTAGAAGGTTTAGTGCAATGCGTCTTTGTCTTCAATACCGGTGTCATCTAGTGACAACCAAGATGTGAGATGAATTGAACCCGGTTTACGCCTAAGGTTGAATATGGAGGCTATTTCTTTTCACCCTTTCTTTTACATTTCTTTTAATTCTTCAACCCTTCTTTCTCCTTTCTCACATTACTCCTTTTTCAATCATACCTAAGGACTTCTAATACTAACTATTGGTGGTGTCCTTGGGTAGATCCCCGACTCTGGCGGATCATAGGACGAATATTCCTATCCTTAGTTACCTTATAACTCCATGCGATCCCATGTTGCCATAAAACCATTTTCTTGAAAATCTCTTAGAGTGTTTATGATTGAAAACATGTTTGAAACACTCAGAGAGTTTTATATTTTGAAACACTCCCCTTCCATGTGCTTATAAGTTTTGTGCAGAATCGCACGGTGAGGGTAGAGTTCGCTCATTTTGAATTGATCGGCTCATGATAGACAATTCCCACGAGACACGGTTACGTTTCTAAGTTAAAGAGTTCCATTGTCAGTTTTTAGGTGACAACTAGCTCTAATAACTAACTTGAAGATGTAAACACTCCTTGAAAAGGAGGTTAGACCCATGAAAGTGCATGTCTATCACAAGTTTCTCGAGATGGTACATTTACGGACTTTGATTCCTCGTCAATTCAATGGTTTCAAGCGAGTCGAGCTCTTTTGAGATTCAAACAACGATCATTATACTTTTTGATCACATTTTAATCACGTCTTCTCCCCTCAAAATAGCATATTCGTGATATTTTGATATCAACGATTAAACAACATTTTAGAATCTTTTGGGGAGACAAACGGTTTGATTTAAGCATGAATTTGGAACATTTTGTTTTATACTCCCCACTTTAATAAAGCATAATCAATTAAAGGGTTTTAGAGGAGTTATCTTGAGCACAAAATATTTTGAAAGATTTTGAAAATCTTTTGAACAATCTTGAAAAAGGTGCTCAAGATGATGATGATTCTCACCGATTTTAAATGTAGTGCCTTTGAAGCGTACACTTGATTTTTCTTTAAAACATGAGTTTTGATTTGAAATAATCAAAAGTCATCATTTTTGTCCGGGTTTCGTCTTGAAGTATCTGAAAGCCATCTTTTAAAGAAATTTTGAGGAGCGACATGTTTTAAAAACATTTAAAGAACTCTCGCTCAAGCATCTATATATGTCCGTATCATTGTTGAATGACATTTCTAGAAGCGTCTGAATATCGATTATCGAGAGACATGTCGTGAGAAGAATATTTTTGGATTTTTGATTTTATATTGTTTTGTATTTTTGAAAATTTTATATTTTTATATTTTGCTTTTTGGTTTTCAAATTTTGTATTTTGTTTTTCAAAAATATTTACAATGACGTTTGGAAAATCATTATCCGAAAGATTCGAGAAGGCGTTCTAACTCCTCGGGGTTAGGCTTCGCATTCAATTAAATCAAACTAAATCGTCAAACCTTTCTTTTGGAAGGGCTTTAGTAAATAGATCGGCGAGTTGGTAATTTGTCGCACGAAGAATAATTCAACAAGACCTTCCTCGACGTGCTCTTTTATGAAGTGGTAGCGGACTACGATATGCTTAGTCTTTGGTGATGAGCGAGATTGCATGATATGGCTATGGCACTTTTCGAGTCACAATACATAGGTATTTTATCGAAAGTAAAGCCATAATCTGTGAGTTGTGTTCTCATCCAAAGAACTTGTGCACAACACGCAGATAGAGACACATACTCGGCAGGTTGAAAGTGCGACAATCTTGTTTCTTTGAAGGCGAGCTTACTAACTTTTCACCCAAAATTGTGCTCCTCGGGATGTACTTTTGTCGTAACTTGATCACTGCGTGGTCCGCATCGAAAAGGCAATTAAATCAAATCCAGTTCCTACGGATACCAAAGACCCTGTGAATGGATGTCTTGGTGCACCGAAGATCCTTTTAACCTCTTTGAGGTGTAGTTCGGTAGGCTTTGCACGAAAGTGCTAATAAGCAAGCGACAAAATGAATATCGGGTCGACTAGTAGTGAGGTACATGAGAGAACCAATCATGCTCCGATATTTCTTCGGATCAATAGGTTTCCCAAATAAATCGGCTCCAATTTTGGTGAAGTTACCATTGGTGTACCGACCGAATCACAATTATCCATACCATGATTTTTCAAAATCTCAGTAGTATATTTAGCTTGATTGATAAAAATTCCACGTGGGGATTGATGTATTTGTAAACCAAGAAAAAACTTTAGTTCCCCCATCATGGACATTTCAAATTTTCTTTTCATGAGATTTTCAAAATGTTTTGAAATATTCGGATTAGTGGACCCAAAATGAAGTCGCCCACGTAAAAATCGAACAATCAAAATGTCGTTTTGCATTTTGTGTAAACAAGGTAGGATCAACAGTTCCTTTGGTGAAATTGTTTAGGATAAGGAAAGAGGATAGTTCGTCATACCACGCTCTCGGAGCTTGCTTTAAACCATAGATTGCCTTTTTGAGTTTGTAGACCTAGTCCGGATGTTCCATGTCTATGAAGCCTTCGTGACTCATGTACACTTCTTCTTTCGAGTTCCATTTAAGAACGCGTCTTAATGTCCATCGATAAACCGTGATGTTTTGTGAGTCGCATAGGCTAAGAATATCTGATCGCCTCAAGTCGGCTACTGTGCGAATGACTCTTCAAAGTCTATCCTTCTTCCTGCCTCGTATCCTTTGGCCACAAGGCGAGCTTTATTGCAATTCGGTCATCTCTTCATCCATTTTGTTCTTCCATAACCATTTGAGATCAATGACTCGAATGTCAATTGGTCTTGGAACCATATCCCAAGAGTCATGTAGAGCGGTATTGGAGAGTTCCTCCCGCATTGCTTCTATCCATGCGGGTTACGCCATTGCCTCTGAATGTTCTTGGTTCAATATTGCTAATTGAACAAAGGTAAATGCATAAGTCGCAATCGGTGGCAAGTTAGCGTCTCGTCTGAATTGGCCTTGAAGGTTCACCAATAACTTGTTCAATTGGATGGTCTTTTGTCCACTTCGAGTAGAAGGATACCGTATGTTATCGTGTCTGCGAGTTAGATGGTTCTCGTAAGCTTGAAGATGATTCACTAATTCCGTAGCAAGCGGGTTTTCAAATAAGTCTTCATCTAACGTTGCATCGTTCGGTTTTGTGAAGGTTCTTCTTGAAATGATATGTGTTGGTTTTGCTCATCAGCTTCTTTGGTAAAACTGTTTCAAGAATAGGATTTGCAAGTCGATGTAGATGGCGTTGATGGAGTTGGTGCATTGGTTTCGACCGTTGTAGATGCATCTTCATTGGTGGTGGTGGATGATTTTGAGCGGGTGCGGTGGAATGATGGTTTGATGCATTTGTCGAGTTACACCAAAGTATTCATCGAACATTAACTCAAAGAATTTCTCCCATTCTTGTTCATGAGGCGTGTCGGCAAAAGTTGATGGAGCTCTTTGTTGTATGAGTCACGAAATTATGTGTCCGTAGTCTCGGGTTTGGTGCGGGTCCTAATCTGTTTTGATTAGAAGCCATCGGTTTAGCGGGTTCTAGAGCGAGTCTCTCGAAGCCATCTTTGAAAGTTCATCAAAATTCACATTCATCGTCTCCATGATTCTCCTAGTTCTCTGTTATACACCACAATGCCCTCGAGTTATCCGAATATCCAATGAAGATTCCAATATCACCTTTAGCTTTCGGTTTTCCTAGATCTTCTATGTCGTTTGTCGGATAGCACAAGCGCCATACACGTGAAAGTAAGAGATATCGGGTTTCTGTTGTTCACTAGTTCATATGGGGTTTTATTGAATCTTGGATGGATGAGGATGGGTTACGAGTGAAACAAGCGTGGCAACTTGACATCGACCCATAGAAATAACGGTGTACTAGAATAGATTAGCATTGTGCGGCGACTTCCACAAGAGTCGATTTCTTCTTTCAACTACCCCATTCTGCATGGAGTTCTAACAAGCGATGTCGATGTGTGATTCCAACATCTTCAAAATAAGCTCTTAACTCGATGAGTAAATTACGTGCGTTATGCATTCTTACTACCCTTCTTCGGAGCTTGAAGAAGTACTTGAATCGCTTGGAAAGGTGATGATGATGCTCTGTGCTTCATCTTTTGATCTCATAAACCTAACCCATGTATATCTTGAATAGTCATCAACGATAACAAGAATATACTTTTTCCTATTAATGCTTTCAACTCTCATTGGGCCACATAAGTCCATATGCGGCATATGCAACTTCGCTTCCAAACTAGGTGCGGTTTGGGTTTATATGATGCTCTTTTGCTTTTCCTTGTTCGCATGATGGACATAAGTGATCCTTGGTGTATTTGAAATTTGGAAGTCCGTTGGCGATGTTGTCTTTGGCAAGTTTGTTGATAGTGTCGAAATTGAGATGGGATAGCCGTCTATGCCACAACCAGGACTTTTTTCCAGATGCTCGTGTCGTAAGACATATTGGTGATGAAGAGGCCATTTGGTTTATGTTGATAGCATACAAGTTTGTATCACGATTCCCAGTTAAGAGATTAGTGCCATCCAAGTTTCTAATGAAGCAAGCATTTTTTCTAAAAGCAACCTCTAAATCTGCATCACAGAACTGCCCGACTGAAAACAAATTGTGTCCTAACCCTTCAACATAGTAAACCCGAGTGATCAAATAATTTCCAAAGGTAGATCTCCATAACCCATGATAATTGCTACATCATCATTTCCAAAACGTCGGTTCCCATGAATTTCGAGACGAAATTGATCGGTGACTTGATTCGATCATGTGCTTGGAGCAACCCGAGTCGACGATCCAAAGACATATTTCGATAACACGCCAAGAATGTGAAGAAGATTTTGGAAACCGTTTTGATTTTGGTTCCTTTGGGTTAGAGGTAAAGTCCTGATCACACTCATAGAAGTTGTCTATTGGGAAAACAGGTTCATCACTCATTCTACCATTCTGGAGTGTGAAAGTTCTACCCGTTGGTTTCCAAATATCATCCCTATAATAAAGACTATGCTTCTTATCAGTAGTGTAAAACCTAAGTCTTGCAACTAGGCGTCCTATTGGTTTAGCATAAGTTCTTTTTGGGAAGTTCTTCTGAACAGGCTTATCAATCACATTCTTAGAAACACAATCATCTTGAACATTAGTTAAAGATTTCTTGCAAGTTAAACAAAGAGATTCAATACATTCATTAGACTTAGCAAGTTTCATAGGTTCATTACATTCGGATGAAATGTCTTTCTTATTATAAGCGGTAAATTCCTAGGGTGATCTTGTACTTTCTTCTCTTTATTCAAGCTACTACTCTTAGAGGCATGCGAGACTCTATTGTTCCTTGTATTGCTCTTGGGCTTTAGTCTGCTGCTCCTAGAGGTGCTTTCTAGTCACAGAGAAGGTAAAGGCACAGCGTTAGGATTCACATTTTATCAAGAGAAGTGGTTTGGCTATCCTAGTCTCTTTAGAGTGCTTGTTTAAACTTATGTCGTTTGTTCCATATGTGGAGGCGGATGCATTAGTGGTACTTGTTGGAATCACTCCTAAACCTTATTCAAGTGTTAGTGATTCATATGTAATAGTTAGCTTAATATGGCCTTTATGTTTGTTATTAAGCTTGAGCTTATGTAGAAGGCCCATAAGCCTAGGCCCAAGTCCAATAAGGAAAGGAAAGGACTAGGGTGTTGCCTAGCTCCTCTCCTATTTTTTCAACCAAAAAAAATTTTTTTTTTTTTCCCCCCCCCCCCCGGGGGGGAAAACCTTTCCCCCCTTTCCCAAAACCGAAGGGGAAAAAAATTTTTTTAAAACTTTGGAAAATTAAGAAAAAAAAAAAGGGGTTCCTTTCCCCCCCGGGGGGCCCTTTTAATTTAAAAAATTTTCCCCCCAAGTTTTTTTTTTTAAATTAATTCCAAAAAAAAAAAAAGGGGTTTTTCCCCCAATGAAACCCCCCTTTTTTTTAATTTTCCTTTAAAAATAACCCCCCAATCCAAAAAAAGGGAAAAAATTTTTTTTTAAAAAAAAAAAAAATTTTTTGGGGGAAAAAATTTCCCCAAAAAAATTTTTTGTTTTGGGGGTTTTCCATCCCGGGAAAAACCCGGGGGTTTTTTAAAAAAAAAAAAAAAAAAATTTCAAAGGTTTAAACCCAAAATTTTCCCTTTTAAAAGGCCCGGGAAAAACCCAAAATTTAAAACCCCAAAATCCCTTTTATTCCCGGGGGAAAAAAAAAAAACCCCTTGGGAAAAAAAAAAAAAAGGTTTGGGCCCTTAAAAATTTGGTTTTCCGGGGTTTAAATTTTTTTGGGGGGCAAATTTTTTAAAAAGGGAAAATTTTTAAACCCCCCAAAAACCCAAAAAAGGGGGTTTTTTCCCCCAAAACCCCAAAGAAAAGGGAAAATAAAATTAAAGAAAAATTTTGAAAAAAAAAAACCCAAAACCCCAACCCCAAAAAGGGAAACCCCCAAAAATTTTAAAAAAAAATTTTAAAAAAAAAAAGGGGGGGCCCCCCCAAAAAAAAAAAATTTAAAAAGGGGGGGTTGGGGGTTTCCCCGAAAAACCCCCCAACCCATCCCCCCCCCAACCAAAAAAAACCAAAAAAAAAAAAGGGGGGGAAAAAAAAAGGGGGGGGGGGGAAAGGAAAAAAAACCCTTTTTTTAAATTTTAAAAACCCCGAACCCCCTTTTTGGGAAATTTTTTTTAAAAACCCCCCCCCGGGAAAAAAAAAAATTAAAAATTTTTTAAAAAAAAAAAAGGCTTTCCCCAAAAGGGGGGGGGTTTTTAAATTTTCCCCCAAAATAAACCCGGGAAAAGTTAAAAAACCCCGGGGGGGAAAAAAAAAAAGGAAAATTCCAAACCCCCGGGAAAACCCCAAAAAAAAACCCCCTTTAATTTGGGGAAAAAAAACCCTTCAAAAAAAATTTTTTTCCCAAAACCGAATTTTAAAAAACCCCTTTTAAAAAACCCCCCCCCTTTTAAAAAAAAATTTAAAAAAACCCTTTTGGGGGTTTAAAAAAAAAAAAAGGAAAAAAAATTTGGGAAAAATTTCCCTTAAACCCCCCCCCCCCTTTGGCCCTTTGGGGAAAAAATTTTGGGGGTTTGGTTTTTTTGGGGGGGAAGGGGCCCCTTTGGGGAAAAAACCCCTTCTCCCAAACCCCAAAAATTAAAAAGGGAAAAAAGGGGGGGGGTTTTCCCTTTTTAAAAGAAAAGGGGTTTTAAAATTTTGGAAGGGGGGGGAAAAAAAGGGGTTTTCCAAAAAAAAAAATTTTTTTTTGGGAAAGGAAAAAAAAAAAAATTTTCCTTTTTAAAAAAACCCCCTTTAAAATTTTTAAAAAAAAAAAACCCCAAAAAACCCTTTCCCAAAAAAATTTTGTTTCCCCTTTAAAAATTGGCCCGGCCCTTTTTTGTTTTTTAAAAAATTTTTTTTGGGGTTAAAGGGAAAACCCCCAAAAGGGGGAAATTCCCAAAGGAATTGGGAAAAAATTTTAAAAAGGTTTAACGGGGGGGCCCCCTTTTTAAAGGGTTTTTCCCCCCCCAAAAGGGGTTTTTTTTTGGGGGGGGGGGAAAAACCCCCCAAAGGGTTTTTAAAATTAAAAAGGGGAAAAACCCTTTTAAAAAATTTTTTTAATTTTTTTTTAAAAAAATTTTTAAAAAGGGGAATAAAAATTTTTAAATTTAAAACAACTTTTTCCCGGGGAAATTTTAATTTTGGATTTAAACCTTTTTCCCCTTTAATTTTAAAATTTTTAAAAAAAAATTAACCCCTTATTTTAAAAAAAAACCCCCAATTCCCCTTTGGGGGGAAAAATTTTTAAAAATTTTTTTTTTTTTTTAAAAAAAAATTTAAATTTAACCAAATTTTTAAAAAAATTTTTTAAAATTTTTGGGGGGAAAAAAAAAATTTTGGGGGGTTTTCCCCCCCAAAAAAAAAACCCCCTTTTTTTTTTTTTAAAAAAATTTTTTTTAAAGGCTTTCCAAAAAAATTTTTTTGGGAAAGGGTTTTAAAATTGAACAATTTTTTGGGGGGGCCCCCCCAATTTAAATTTTTTTTGGGGGAAAACCCCAAAAATTTTCCCTTTAAATTTTAAATTTTTTAAAATTTTTTTTTTTTTTTTTTAAAAATTTTTGGGGTTTTTTAAAAAAAAAATTTTTTTTTTTTAAAAAAAATTTTTTTTTTTTTTTCCCAAAAAAAATTTTTTTAAAAAAATTTTTCTTGTGAACAAGGAAAAGCACTCGTGCTCATTTTCCCTCAAAGGTGGAACACGACTCTCAACATGTGCTTCATCTTCTTCACATGGATTTGTGTGGCCCGATCGCGTGCAAACGATTAATGGCAAACGCTACATCTTGGGAATTGTCGATGACTATTCACGATGGACTTGGGTCTACTTTCTTCAAGTAAAGATCAAGCTCCACGGATGATCATCACCTTTCTCACGAAAATTCAAGTTCACCCGAACACCGTCCGCCAAATCGTAATGCAGACAAAGGAACTCGAATTTTTAACCAAACTCTTGAGAATTTTATGAGAAAGTGGAATTGAGCATCGACATCTATTGCACGCACACCGTAATAAAATGGAGTTGTTGAAGACGAAACCGAACGTTAGTGGGCCGCAAGAACAATGTTAATCAATGCTAAACTTCCAGACATACTTGTGGGCGTGTCGATCAACCGCATGCTATACTCAAAATCGTTTAATGATTACTAAACGCACAACAAAACACCTTTTGAGCTTATCCATAACCATAAACCGAATCTCAAACACTTTCATGTATTTGGATCCTTGGCTATCCGAATAATGATCGTGATGACTTTGGTAAGCTAAAAGCCAAAGTCGACATTGGAGTATTTATAGGATATTGTGAAAATTCTAAGGTTTTCCGGATCCGAATCGCCGTATAAAGCGGGTTATGGAAACGATTCATGCTAATTTAGATGAACTTACGAAATGGCTTCGAGTATAACGACTTGGAACCCGGTCACAACCGTTTAAACTTCCTCAAACCCCATCATCACCGAACAAAGCCCCTACTTACGCCAACAAATGGAAATACTATTTGCTCCTCGTTCGGTGGCGATATTGATGAACGTGCTCGGTGTATCCGATGTTTCATTGCTCAACATGATCATACTCTTATACCGATACACCGCTACAACAACTACTATTGAAGAAGCACCACCAGTTGACTCTACAACAACAATTGAACAAACCGCTTCCAATGACGTTGAACCGGTGATGATGTTCTTAATGAAGTACCCCACTGCAGATTTTGATCCAAATCGTTCTTTAACCTGTTTGCCAATGAAACGATGCACTTGATGTCGCGGAATCATCAACAAACCATTTGAATCCTCAAAATCGCATAATGTATATCAACATCAACCTTCCACACATCGTTGGACGAAAGACCATCCTCTAGAGAACATTATTGGCAACCCGAATCAACCGGTCATAACTAGACAACGTCTTCGCACGAGATGGTGAACATTGCATTTATGCTCTCACCGTCGCTAATCGAACCTAAAACATTAAAGATGCAATGACAAAGACAACTGGATTGAATCCATGCAAGAAGAACTCAACCAATTCAAACGTCTTGAAGTATGGAACGGTTGAAAGACCAGCGGGGGTCTACGTCATTGGTCTCAAATGGATTGGAAGAACAAATTGGATCTCAAGGGAACGTAATCGTAAACAAGTCACGCCGGTGGCTAAAGGTTATAAACAGGAAGAGGGTATTGAATTTGAAGAATCATTCGCTCCGGTTGCTCGTTTTGAGGTCGTTCGATCTTTCTCGCGTTCGCATACTCATATGAATATAACGGTCTTTCGGATGGACGCCAAAACCGCTTCGAATGGACAACCGAAGAAACGGTTTATGTCACCGACCGAAGGATTCGTTGATCCCTAGTTCCCGAACCATGTCTACAAACCGAACAAAGCTCTATATGGTCTCAAACAAGCTCCTCGGTGGTACGATAAGTTATCATCCTTCCTCATTGCCAATAAATTCACCAAAGGTTCGGTCGATCCTACACTTTTCGTTACAATATCACGGGCTCACATCTTAATCGTTCAAATCTATGTGGATGACATCATTTTGGGTCAACACATTTAAAATACTCAAATGCTTTTGAAAAATTAATGACAAAACATTTTGAAATGTAAATGTTGGGTGAACTCACATTCTCTCTAGGAATGCAAGTTCATCAATCACCCCGTGGTATTTTCTTGAGTCGGTCAAATATGCCCTTGAACTGTTAAACAAATTTGGAATGCAAAATTGTGACACCTATGCCACACCAATGGCTCACACCAAGCTAGAGACGATTTACATGGGAAATTGGTGGACCCTACCAAATACCATAGTATTATTGGGTCTCTCATGTATCTAACGACTAGCGAGCTTGATATTGTTTTTGATGTATATCTTTGCTCCGTTATCAATCGAGACCAACTGAAACCACCTCTCGAGGCAAAAGAATCCTCAGATACATCAAGGGAACCATTAACTTGGGGATCCGGTATCGGAAGGATTACGGTTTTGAACTAATAGCATTTTAGAATGACCGATCACGCAGATGCTTAGATTCGGAAAAGTACTTGAGAGCATTACAATTTCTTGGTGATAAACTGGTGTCATGGCAATCGAAGCGCGGATTGTACATCGCCTCCTCGAATGTGTGAATATGTAGCCATGTCGGCGTGTTGTACTCAAGTCATTTGGATGAGAACACAACTCAAGGACTATGGTTACGTGTTTGAGAATCTCGATGTCTTTGCGACAATCGAGTGCTATTGCGATCTCATGCAATTGATTCAACATTCGAAACCAAAGCACATCGATCTTGATATCATTTCATCAAGGACCACGTGGAGCAGTGGTTGTTGAATTATACTTTGTAGATGCGAATACCAATGGCGGATCTCCTCACCAAAGCCTTAGCTCTCGCTAGGTTTAATGAGTTGGTCCACCGGATTGGTATGCGGTGTTTGACTTAAGAGGCTGGATGAACTCTTAAAACATTCTTAAAAACCATCAAACACAAAACCTCTTTTGTAAATATTTTTCAAAACAAAATACAAAATTATAAAATCGATAAAACAACAAAAATATTCTTCTATCTATATTTCTTTAACATGGCAAGTACAATTCTTCCGTCAACACTCAAATCTTTCAAAATTGCTTTTTTCGATCAAGTGTTGAGGGGAGAAAATAAATATTCTTAAAGTTCAATAAAACCTTGTACTTGCATGTTATCTTATCCCGGTTGTTTCTTTAATTAATGGTGGTCACATTTCTGGTTTCCTGACACTCCTCGGACTATAATTTATAAACTTTCATTATTTTTAAGTCAAGGGGAGTGTCGTCAATTTTCTTTCCAAGTATCACTCGTTTGGTAACCAAAATGGAAGTTAAAGGCATTGGTTGTAAATGGCAAAGGTGGAGGGACTAAAGCATCAAAAGCTTAAAGTTATTTTAATAAAACATCCCACCTAACATTTACTCTTCACATTTAATACTTTACCAAACCAAATCCTACGCCTAATATTCGTTCCACTAATCCGTGTTTTGGATCATCATCTTGTAAGTGTTTTTGTGTTCTTAACATGATTATAAACAATGATTTTGAATCGTTTTGAAAAACAACGGTTAGATTTTAACCTAGGGACGATTTTGTGTTCTACGCATAAGTGTATGAACACATAATCATGTTTGTGTTTTTGTGGTTAAAATTATGGTGTCAAAACGTTTCTATAACAACAATGGTACTATTTTTATCCTCAAAACTCACCCAGAAACATGAATTGAATGATTTCTAAAAACTAGGGTTTATGCGTGGATTTGGGTATTTTCGTGTATGAGTGTTTCTGGTTAAATAGATGGTTAGAAGATGTTGTATACACGTTGAATTGATCATATCCATACTCAGAACTCACCTAGTAACATCAATTGTGATAGTATTAAATCTTAGGGTTTATGTTCATATGGTTTGGGTATTTTTGATTCATGACATGTTTGATGTTAAAACTTGGATAAAACAACTTATAAGGCTTCTTAGACTTCCCAGAATCATTTTGGTTCAAATCCTATGGCTAGATAACTTAGGCGTAGTCTTGAAACTTAGGGTTTAGGTTTACGCGTAAGTCTTATTACGCGTAACTGTTATATGAGTAGTCATGATTTGATCTGAAAACAATTGAATGTAGATGTTAATGATTGCGTTATGACAAATTTATTCCGTGTCTTCCACGCTTGAAAATTCATAATCAAGGTTTCTAGCAACCACGATAAGGATCACCCACGCGTAGGATGTTATCGCGTAAGAGCTATCTTACGCAGTAACTATTACGCGTAAGGTTATACATAAGGGACTACGCGTATCATGTGAAGGATATGCGTAAACAGTGACCTCTACGCATAAGGTTGACTCTTATGAGTAAGCCTTAAGAGTAAGATTTATATATGCCTACGCGTAAGCTCTACGCATAAGGTCCCCTTTTCCTACGCGTAATACTTCTTACGCGTAAGTCAAGAACATACGCATAAGCTTGCGTTTACGCATATACCATTCCTGTTTACGAATAAGCTGCCATTTCTATGCCTAAGCCTTGTTTTTAACCTTAATTATGAATTGTTACGCGTGCAAACTTGTGAATAAATAAATCATGACGCCACGTAACCAATAATGTCACTATAAGCTTAAATGTTTAACAAGTTGTGAATAATAAGTGAAAATATGGACTTTAAAACTTAAAGTTAATCAACTCACAAAACTTGTCACGACGTCATTGGACTATTGGACAAACAAGTGACATTGGACTCGTAACAATCATCGACATATCACATTCAATAATTAGACAATATAACCATCTGTTGACTAACATAATGTCTTTCTGTTGGGAATTCTACTAAGTTAGAATTCTGCTGAAGTTTCTACCGAAAGGATTCTCTGAAGTTCAAGGAATATGTCAAGAAACGAATCTGCTTTGAAGTTATATAGGCGTAGTTTGTTTCTCATGAAATTGTTATTCCGTGTTTTCTATAGTTAGTTAGGATATGCATGAGTGTATTAGGAAGTGATTATGTATATCTTATTTAGTTTTATTATTATACGCTTCTTAGGAAACAAGTTAGGTTCCTTGTCTATAAAAGGAACACAATAGTATGATGAATGTAACGAGTTGAAAAACAAAGTTTTAGTAATATAAAGATCCATAGAGGATCAACGTGTTCTTAGTTATTTTTGTTCGTACTTATATTTGATTTCCGCTAAAGAATATAAGTCGTAGAGATTGTCTATTAGCTTGTTTGTGATTACATAAGCAATACTAACGATCTGCGAGTGCTTAAGATCTATCAAGGTCTAATGTTTCAACAAGTGGTATCAGAGCCTCGAGATAGTCTCTACGATACTAAGAACAATATTTTCTAATCACTCATACAACCAAAACAACATACACCATGCCTGGATCAGATGACGGTATGGATGTCACCAACAACCAAAACAACACCCATCTGCAACAACTAATTCTCTCTAACAGCAATGCAAAGTTTCCTTACCTAAAGAAGGAAGAATATGATTTATGGGCAATGAAGATGCAAACCGGATTTCCAACATTGATTGGAATATGTGGGAGATTGTAAGGAAGGAAGCAGTTTGAAGAGGACTACCACGTATGTTGATGGTAACATGACTTTCGTTCCTCCTAAAGCTATTTGAAGAGTTCTTGGTGGTTCAGAGAGAAACCAAAGTGAAAACGATTCTTCTTCAAGCTATTCCTGAGGATCACTTGAGTGATTTTCACTTCATGCAGGATGCTAAGGATATATGGTTGGCTATTAAGGCCAAGTTTGGAGGGAATGAGGAGTCTAGGAGAATGAGAAAATCAATGCTGAGACAACAGTTTGAAGACTTTCAAGTCTCTGAAGAGGAAGGAATTCACAAGGGCTATGACAGATGTCACAATATTTTAAGCCAGTTGAATCAGCTAAAGGCAAAGCCAGATAATGATGATTGTAATTCTAAGTTCTTGAGATCTTTACCTCAATCCTGGCTACAAGTGAGCATTGCTTTCAAAACTAAAGGTGGGCTGGATATGCTTACTTTTGATGAGTTGTACAACAAACTTAAAGCTCTTGAGCATGATGTAAGAAGTCCTTATCGTACATCCTCCACTGCTAGTCACACAGCATTTGTTGGGGCCTCTACCCCTAAGTTGGTTCATGCTCCAAGTCCCACTTACTCATCACCATCTTACACTACCACTCCATCAAGCTCTCACTCTAAATCTAGTGGTGTAATGGAAGATGTGCTTGGATCTTTCTTTGCTGATTATGATCCTCAGCAGGAACTTGCATATGAGGATTTTAAACAGCTTGACCCACTGGAGATGGAGGAGATGAAGTTGAAGTGGCAAGTGGCCATGCTCTCTATGGACATCAAGAGATTTGAGCGTAAGGTGGAGGAAGTTTGGTTTTCGGGGAAGATATCCAAAGGGTTTGACAAAAGAAGGTCAAGTGCTTTACATGTCATCGATGGGTCACTTCTCCGAGAGTGCAAAGATAGGAAGTCCGGTGAGGAGGTGAGATATTCTTCCTATCGCCAGAATCGAGAGGATGCTAGCACTTCAAAGAATGGATCCTCGCCATATGGTCACTATGGATACTAATGTAGACCGGAAGTCGCATGATCGGAGAATGATGAGAGTTCAGTGTCGATAATATTGGGTTCTTTGGCTAGTTGTACTTCAGAGGATAGGCATGATCAGATTGCCTTGATGGGTCTCTCTCAGGTACAAAATTGTTTGTTTGGTTGTAGTGAACGTTATAATGAACTTAAAGAAGCCTATGATATTTTGAAACCTAAATATAATGAATGCTATGTTGAAGTTGAAGCTTATAAACATGCATTAAAAACATTAGAAAGACAAAAAGTTTGGTTTCAGAAGAATCAAATAGCTTATGATGAGAAGATTAGAGTGTTAGAAAGTGATCTAGAATGTACTAAAAATGACTTAAAAAGGTCTGAGAAATTGAAAGCTTATGTGGTGTCTGAAAACAGTGTGTTGAAAGAAAAATTAGATAAAGAAATAGCTAGACATAATTCTTGGCTAAAATCTGGTCTAAATCTAGCTAAAGAGCTCTATTCTAGTCAAACTCCTAATACTTTAGTAGGTTTAGGCTTTAAGAAATATGTAGGACTAGAAGCTAGAGAGGACACACGTAAATCAACACCAGCAGGATTAGCAAACGTTGTAAAAGAAGGTGATTTACATGCAGTACGTGGATCAATTAGAGGAATACCTATGCCTGTTGACCTTTCCCTTACTGTTGACTTTGATGGATCACATCATCTGTATGGCAAAAAGTCAAAAGACTTGCCAGACCCTGATTCTTCATCTAATGATTTTGTCTCTTGCTCGACATTGACAAATCTTCCGATCAAGGGTCTACTTCTTATGCCACCGTGATTCAAGTGATAAGTCGACCTACCCAAGACCTTACCCAAGCCTGCACCAAGCCTACCTTCAAGCCTATTAGAGTTATCGCTAAGGAATCCTCTTCCAAGACAGTTTCCTCACGAAGACTTGTCTTTTCATTCTTTGAATAATAATTCGTTAAAAACAATTCTTTTCATGGTTTTGGTTTGAATACTCGCTTGTAATAGAACATATTTTGGGTTGAATAAATCTTCTAAATGTAAGACATGTTTTGTGTGTGAAGTAAATTTCATTTAATTAAGGATTGTGATTTTCATGAACAAAGAATGGGTGTATGCTGGGAAAATCTAGACCAACGTGGACTAATGTTAATGCTATACCACCTTATGTTCCACAAGCAACCTATGCATCTCCTCCTTATAATTGAGAAGCTCGGTTGCTGAACCATATGTTCAACCAACAAGTTCATATTTTAAAAATGGTTATTGGCCCGGATATGTTGACTCAATGAATGATGGGAAGGGTTATAGGAATATCTGCTGAAGCCCTCAGTGATTGTTCTTGGACACAAAGGGACCTAAATTTCAATGGAAACCCAAGAACAATAGTGGATCTTATAAATCTACATGGCCACAATCTAAAGATCCACAAAGGCGTTCAAGTCAAGAATGACTTGAGCCTCAATAGTGTACTAATTTTTGTATATATTTTTGTTGTTGTTGTAGGATCATCCTCTTAAGCACAAGGAAGTTGGCATTGTTGATAGTGGTTGCTCAAGAAGTATGTCAGGAAACAGAGATATGATGCATAATTTCGTACCCATTGAAGGAGGAGGCAATGTGACTTTTGGTGGAAGTGATGGTAGAATCACTGGGAAAGGGACCATCAAAACACCTCAACTGGACTTTGAGAATATGTACTATGTCAAGGAACTACAACACTTCAACTTGTTCTCAGTCTCACAAATTTGTGACACAAAGAACAAAGTACTCTTCTCTGAGGATGAATGTCTTGTGTTGTTCTAAAGACTTCAAACTTCCAGAAGATACATCAATTTTGCTGAGAGTTCCTCGTACTCACAATTTATACACATTCAACTTGAATGATGTTCAACCAGAAGGTGACTTAACTTGTTTGGTGGCGAAAGCATCCCTGGATGAGTCTACAAAGTGGCATAGAAGGATGGCTCATGTGAACTTAAAGACCATTAACAAGCTATCTAAAATGGGTCTTGTCAAGGACTTCCTTCAAAGGTTTTCACCAATGAACATAAGCGTGTTGCTCGCAACAAAGGAAAGCAACACGAGCCTCTTACAAAGCAATTAATGCAAGAAGCCTTATTTCTTAACCTCTTCGATTTGCTTCACATGGATCTTTTTGGTCCAACTCAAGTACGCAGATTGATCACAAATACTTTTGTCCGTAATCACCGATGGATTTAGCGGGTTTTGTTGGGTGTTCTTTCGAGAACAAAAGATGAAACATCTCCGCTTTTAAGAGAGTTTATTACCCTTGTTGAAAATCACCGAATAAAAGGTTAAGGGCATCGGGTGTGATAATGGGATGAGTTCAAGAATGCGTGATTGATAGAACTCTGTAAGTCTAAAGGAATCAAAAGGACTATAGCACTCAAGATCCCTCTACAAAATGGGGTGGTGAACGAAAGAATAGGACCTTATAGAGGCAAGAAGATCTATGCTTGCACTCTAAGTTACCCACAATGTTTTGGACTGAAGCAGTTGGCATAGCTTGTTATGTTCTGAATAGGGTATCTATCACTAGACCTCATTTTAAGACACCTTATGAACTTCTATGGGATAGTTCCTGCTATTCACTACCTTAAACCTTTTGGATGTCAAGTGACTATTTTGAATACTAGTGATCCACTGGGTAAATTTGATGAGAAGGCTGATGAGGGATATATATTGGGGTATTCGCTCATAGTAAGGTGTATCGGGTATACAATTTGACCGCTAGAAGATTGAGGAGACTTTGAACCCGAGATTTCTGAAGACAAGCCTAATGTTCAAGGACAAGGTCATGTTTGGTCTTTTGACCTTGATTACTTAACTGATTATTTGGGTTATTCTAGACATGTGGCTAACCAAAATGCAGGTTCACAAGAGTCACCTACTGACAGTGCTGCTACCATGAATGCTGATTCTGGATAGTGAGTTTGAGGATGATGAACATCCTATTATTGTACCTTCTTTCTCCCCTAATATTTTTCAGGTGACACTTCCAAAGTTACTACTGATGAGAGTGAAGATGAGTCCAACTATGCAGGACCTTGCTAGGCTTAAGAAACAAGAGTATGCGACTAATCTAGAAGCCGAGAGGAATGTTGAGGAGGTTACAAGAGAAGCAATCGGTGGAAATCACCATTCTCACGAAAGTGATCCTGCTTTCTCCTATCATCACCAATTCTCGTCAAGGTTATCTTGTTTCTACTCCCATTTCTACTAGAGTGTCCATGCACTTTGGAGAACCTTATACACGTTTTCCAAGACCTTCAGATCTTGGTAATCATCAACCCAAAGCTGGAGTCTTCACCTCACCTTCCTATGACAGTAATTTTGAGCCAGCTATGACTAATCTTGATTCCTCCATTGATATCAACACCACTGCTACTAAAAGGATCAACATTACTCATCCACAGTCCAATATTATTGGTGATCCTAATGCACCTGTTAGAACTAGGGGCACTATAACAAGTTCTAAATATGGTCAAGTAGCTTTTATCTCTTATGTCTCAAACCAACAAAGGGACAATCATACTGATTTTGAGCATTGTCTGTTTGCCTGTTTTCTCTCTCAAGTGGAGCCAACAAGTGTTACTCAAGCCCTGGATGATTCAAGTTGGCTTGAAGCAATGCAAGAAGAGATGCAACAGTTCCAAAATCAGCAGGTTTGGATATTGGTTCCACTACCTGAAGGGAAGTATGCAATTGGGACAAAATGGATATTGAAAAATAAAAGAGATGCAAGGGGTGTTGTGATTAAAAATAAAACAAGATTAGTGGCTCAGGGGTTTAGACAAGAGGAGGGGATTGATTATGATGAAGTGTTTGCACCTGTTGCTAGAGTTGAGGTCATTCGTATTTTCTTGTCCTATGCATCTTACATGGGTTTCATGGTGTATCAAATGGATGTTAAAGGTGCATTTACGTATGGTAAGATAGAGGAGGTTTATGTCACTCAACCTAAAGGATTTGAAGATCCGATCACCCAAATCATGTTTATAAGGTAGTTAAGGCTCTCTATGGACTACATCAGGCACCTAGAGCATGGTATGCTAGGCTTTCATCATTTCTGCTGAAGCATGGCTATAGAAGAGGTGCTATAGATAAAACACTTTTCCTGAAGAAGAATTCCACAGACATTATTCTTGTGCAAGTTTATATGGATGATATCATATTTGGATCCACTAAAGAGGCTTGGTGCATGGAGTTTGAGGAGCTGATGAAGGGAGAGTTTCTGATGAGTGCGATGGGGGAGCTTACTTTCTTTTTGGGTCTCCAAGTTCGTGAAACTCGATGGTATCTTTATCATCAGACAAATATGTGAGGGACATCTTGAAGAAGTTTGGTATGGAAAGTGTCAAGACTGCCACAACACCTTATGAAGCTCCAAAGTCAAAGACAAACAATGAACCAGATCTACCTGTGAATGTTCATTTATACAGATCTATGATTGGTTCTTTGATGTATCTAACAGCTTCTAGGCCTGATATTACATTTACTGTGAGAGCTTAAGATCTATCAAGGTCTAACGTTTCAACACTTTCGATATGTTGGTTCTTTTGGCTAAATATCTTTCAGATCACGATATGGACGCTCAAATGCAGAATGTGGATGCACCAAATGTTCTCACCATTGTTGATATCTTCCCAATGGCTATCCGATGAAGATTGGAAAGAACAATCTTCGTGTTGACTTTGAAACTCTCACCGCCGAGTCCTCTTGCTTAATTGTCGTGGATATTCTCAAGAATCATCCCTATCGTAACATGCTCTCCACCGCTGATGCACGAGATCTATATTCACCGTTCTAGACTACAATGCAAAGATCAAAGGACAAAACGCGTGACGGTGACTCTCAATGACAAACAAATCACCATCACACCGCTTGATTTAAGGGTTGTTCTCCTCATTCCGGTCATCAAGCCAATCGAACTCAATGCCACACCAATCAAGAGACTGTTTCTACAATTTCAGATCGATATTGGTTATGACGAAGCTTCAGGATTAATCACTAAGCATTCACATGTGGATCTTAAGAATATTCCTCAACCCTGGAGAACTCTCTACATCATCATCACCAAATCTGTTTCCGGTCGTGACAGTGGCTATGAGCATCCCAAGCTCATGGAACTGCAAATCTTTTGGGCTTTCGTCAACATGAAGCATATCAAAGTTGAAGCTCGATATGGGACGACATGATGACATTCCTCAAAAGCTTGGCTCAAAGATCCCTTATATCGATATACAAAACTGTTGATCCAAAGAGCACTTGGGTATAACCACGATATCCCAAGAGACTCAATGACCCCAATAATCACGACATGTTGTATGAACCTACTCTAACAATCCGATTTAAGGAGTCAACAACAAAGAAACAAGGTGTTGTGTTGCGGATCACCTTCTCTCTCGATGAAATCAAACACTTTATTCATACAAAAGGTATCCGTAGCAGTTGATGAAGGTAAAGTTGGTTTTCTCGATGACAAGTCTTCGGTAGACCTATCAGAAAACTCAAGAGGCAAAGGTGAAGTATTGCAAGCAATCGAGAGTCAACGAAAGTTCCCTAAGAGAAACCTCCACTCAAAAGGACAGTTCCATCTAAGGAAGCTGCTCCTATTCCCATTCCCAAATCAACAAAGAAAGAAAGCTAGTCGATGAAGACTCGAGAAAACATCGACATGATGAAGAAGTTTTCTACTCGATACTCAATCGTTGAAACCGAGAAAGTAGCAAAACCTCCAAGTCCCAAAGGTGACAAGGGAAAGACTCGGTGCTTAAGCAAGTAGAAGAAGAAAGTTCCGATGAAGAGCAACTTGACAAAGATTACGGGAAAAGGTGAAAATTTGAGACTCCAACACGCTCTTTGAACAATTCAACAAAGAACAAATTGCGGGTCTGGAGGGTCAAGTGGTGCACTAACTACACCGGATCCCGATGCGGTTAATCAACCCGATAAGGGACCGTACCACCACCCACGATCCACAACAACAACGATGGAGGAGACCATCACCTATGATCCTAAAGAACCGTAAAAGGAAAAGTCGAGAAAGAAAAGATCGATGAAGAGGTTGCACTCATGCCAAAGCGGAGGAAGAGGCCGATTCAGTCAAGAAAAGGCTAAAACCGGACAAGATGACGAAGTAAACTATGATGATTATCTTCTCAACAGTCCAACTCATTCCAAGGAGAAAACTTCAACCTCCTAGGACCTTGAACCTCCTCATGACTCTTCATCATCGATTCATCCTCTCACTCTTCACCACCACCATCCGAAGATCAACCAAATCCACATCCAAATCAGAATAAGCCAATGACTCTTGGACTTCTCGGGCAAAGACAAGGATCGTCAAAGTCGTGAAGCGGTCGTCGAAGAAAGACATGCTTTACAGAAGTCAATTTTCTCACGACTGTGTTCAAGATCTTCATGACGAGAATGACAAGATGTCACCGCAAGGAGTACATCCAAGTTCATGGAACGTGATCCTCGAGGGAAATGAATGAGATGATCAAAGGTTACACTCACAAGTTCCTTCTTGACATCGCCTCGGAATTACAAGGAGATGTTTACCAAACAACTCTATCCGAATCTATTGCATTTGGCCAAGCAAACTATGAGATCAACACCTATGCAAGTAAACATCAATCCGGCTTGATCCCATAATATTCTCGATGTCAATTGGTTTCGGTCGGTATCTCAAATGTCGAAACAATCGCAACATTCGCTTCTTATGAAGGAAAATTGTTTGAAGCATCATTTGAATACCAACTTAAATCAAGATGTAGAGAAGAAGCTGAAAGGCCTAAGCGCCCAAGAGAAGATGAAGATAAGGATAAAGATAAAGAGCCTAAACGCCCAAGAAAACGGTGAATCATCCTCCATGCAACCTCCACCCCAAAGGACTCCACTCAACAACGATCTCCTACACATTCTTCATCGAAAAACCTCGGGACTCGAGTTACCACCCCTGTGCAGAGAAAATCGGTGATCACTTTGAGTACACCGGTGGTGACGATCGAAGTCCTTGAGCCCCAACAACAACCCATCTCTCCCGCTTCAACAAAAAGAAACCATCATCCTCATCAAAGCCAAAGAGAAGAAGAAGACACCTCAGTGGATGTCGCCTCATGGCTAGACGAAGATGACACCTAGTTTGAATGGTTTTCAAACTTGTTGATGCCACTCCCGCCCAACCGATGATCCGGATATGGTAGAAGGTAGTACGTTAGAGCATGCTAAGTTTCGCAAGAGAGTTCCGTGTGAAGAAGATGACGAAATCGAGTTGAAACGAATCAAGAATGAAGCATTTCAACTACTCAAAGACATTTCGGAAAGTGCTATTGAAGTTGAATATCACCTTGATAATATAGCACGAGCCATGTCTAACAACATTGATTGGCTCAACCTCAAGCAAACATCGACTTCACCAAAAGAGACAATCCTCCATACTACAATCGACCGGTCTAAACCTCTACCAACAATTGGCCAACCAGTCAACCTAGGATTCCATTTTGCTATTTCTTCAACAAAGATTTGGAATTTCTTCTACACGGTAGCGATGGTACAAAGAAATACGCTACATCACTTACACTTCCGCTCCCGACCATATACTCCAACCCATAGCCATCAAGAAAAGGCTACCCACATGTTTTCCAACAAAGATGGAACAAGATGACATTGATGCAATGTATGGATTCATCATTGGCCGTAACGCACGAATCTACTACAAGAGCCGCCAGTTCGAAAGTCTCTACATGAAGTGTTCGGTGATAAAGGGATCGTGGTCATTAAGCATGTCACCCTTCGCCTAAATGGGATTACACCTTTCTCAAGACTATCGTGGTCAAAAGACAGGATGAAAGGGACTATGAATTACGTGAAGCGGACTTTCGAACTTGTCTCTCAACGACATTGAAGATCCGTATCTTGCTAAAGTACGTGGAAGAATGAGACATTTCTCATCGAAATTCAACGTGAATACATCAAGTCCTTACTCATCTTCAACGAAGCATAGTCATCCAAAACGTAGAAGATTTACTGACTTGTCATTGAATCCCATCGGACCCGTGTCAACTTCACCGATCTCGCCTAGAAATACCGACATCAACCAGCTCTCAATACACTCTCATCAACAAACCATTCGAGTAGTTTACCGCATGAACTACATCGCAACCGCTTGATGGCGTGTAGATATCTTCACAAGTTTGGGGATCACATTGAAGATGGTGAGGGACGGTTTGGCCTATAGGTTGAAGGAGATACATGAAGAATTGGTTCTCCAAAGTGATGGAATTCTAAGGATAGACGGGATGTGAAGAGGATCATCACCCTAATTGATGAAAGGTTGCATGAAGGGACCGCCTGTAACTCTGAGAGCTTTGTAGGCGATCGTCCTGTGATTACTCTCACCGCTATCAACGCCCTGATCGCATTCCTGGAAAGATTGATGGACTTCCTGGTACCCCTTAAACTGCTTCTATTTCATATTATTTTAGATGTGTGATTATTAATGACAATGGCTTGTGCACAAATAACAATGTACAACCCGCTCTTGTAATGAAAGGACCATGTGGTACACTTCAGTGCCACAATCCTTATACAAGGAGTGAAAGCTTCTTACTTTTGAGTAAAACCTATCAAACCTTTCAATTTTAAAAGGTTTTGCTCAAAAGAACAAGTACTTCCCCTTATGATTTTCAAAACCTCAACTGCTTATATCACTTGTCGAGGGGAGTATTTGACTTAAAAACTTTGTTCACAAACCGTTCTTTGTGTAATCTTCCCACAAAATCAAAATGGTCATATTTATTCTCAACATTTCTTCAAAATAACATTTATATGCCATTTTGAGGGGAGAAAATTATGTGATAAGAAATATGTTGTGTTTTGCTATTGAATCCTCGTGTGAAAAGACTTCAACCCATGAATTGACGGGATCTCGACAGTCTTACATTGAAAAGATTTGTCTTCCAAGACTTATCCAAGTAAATTGTACCTATTCGAGAAGCTCTTGATAGACATGAATCATGACGGGTTTGACAACCTCTCGGGTTGTCCACATCTTCAAGGTAGTTATTAGAGCTAGTTGTCACCTAAAAGTCGACAATGTATCTCTTTAACTATGCAACGAATCGTGTCTCGCAAGGAATTGTCTATCTTGAGTCGATCAATTCAAAAGTGCTCGCTTTCTCTCACCGTGCAGATTTACGTGAAAACTCTTAAGCACATGTCGGGGGGTATTTCAAAATCTAAAACTCTTAAAGTGTTCAAACATGTTTTTCATTCACAAACACTTCGAGAGATTTTCATGAAAATGGTTTTATGGCAATGGAGTTATAAGGTGATTAAGGTTAGAATAACCGTCCTATGATCCGCCAGAGCAGAGGATCTACCCAAGGACACTACCAATAGTTAGAATTAGAAGTCCTTAGGTATGATTATTAAAAGGAGAAATGAGAATCGGAGAAAGAAGGAGTTGAAGAATTAAAAGAAAAGCAAAGAAAAGGGTGAAAAGAAATAGCCCTCCGTTATTCAACTTAGGGCGGACAATCGGTTCAATTCATATGCTACTTGGTTGTCACTTGATGACGCCGGTATTGAAGATTAAAAGTCGTCATGGACCCAATGACGCATGCACTAAACCTTCTTAGCCACCAATTTTCACCCGAAAGAAGCTTGTTTCATTCTCACATGGAACCCTACGTAAACTATCGGCTTTCTCTTAGAGATTGTTTGGTATTGAAGAAGGAGACCTCTCCCTAGTCTCCGCCAGAAAACCAAACGCACTATTGAGTCTAGAGCCACGAGATTCATCAAAAGATCTCATAGGTACACTTGACATTTCATCACTTGTCGCTCAACAATAAGAACAACGGTGGTACGTTATCGAGTCCTTCATGATCTTAGCAATTTGTCGAGAACATCTATGAGAGGTTCACATCTCGTGATCCTCGGTGATTGAATGGAAACTCTCGCCGTGGTCAACATCAACGACCGATGAAAGCAGTCGCTTGTAACTCCCCGTGGATTACGCTTAGTGGTCTCAAACGGTCTACATGATCGTGAGGTGATGCTTGGTGTACCTCAATGACTCATCTGAACCGTAGGTGTACTTCGGTACATCGCGTTATCTCACTTATGGGACTCGGTTCAGAACGGCCTTTGTGAGAATTAGAGTTGTGTTTTCACACTATGTTGTTAACACTCTCGGCTCAAACTTGTAAGTGCGGAATCCGCTTATTACTAACCTTTCCCATGTTTACTTCTTATGGAAGCTCGAGCGGACCGATCGTGCGATTTTCCACATGCTCATACCAACAACATCACTTATGAAAGTTCTCTCATAATCAAAGGCAACATTAAAGTCGAATGATTCTTCGTCTACAAAGAATCTACAAAGCTTAAAGACTTAAAGAACTTCATCAAATGTAATCCAACATTAAAGAGCGTGTGAGCATGTTGGAAAAAGACGTGGAGACACCGGAGCGTGAAGGCACTGATGCTGATTACACAACATACTATCACTTTCAAAGAACAAAGAACTAAAGAACAAAGATAATGAAGACGTCAAAGCAGAATACTTCAAAAGAAACAATTTCTCTACACTAGGGAGATTGTTCGAATCAAGACACTTCTTCTCACAAGAAAGAAAAATGTCAGAAGACGTCAAAGCTACTATTACATCAACACCTACAACGTTTATCACTCATTCATTCATCACTAACACTTAGGGGGAGATTGTTGGAATCACTCCTAAACCTTATTCAAGTGTTAGTGATTCATATGTAATAGTTAGCTTAATATGGCCTTTATGTTTGTTATTAAGCTTAGGCTTATGTAGAAGGCCTATAAGCCTAGGCCCAAGTCCAATAAGGAAAGGAAGGGACTAGGAGTGTTGCCCTAGCTCCCTCTCCTATAAATACCTTGTAATAACCCTCACTTGAGGGTTGGTTGTTCAATTTCATTCTCTTTCACTTCATACGCATAACCTTTCTCCATTCATACGCATAAGTGTTTGTTTGTTATTGTTCAACCGATCTCTCCTTCATCTATTTCTTCTATTGATGCTTGTGTTACTAATATGGTGACCTAACAGTACTCATCCTAAAAAGGCCAGGTGCTAAAACTTTTGGTGTCTCGATAACCGCTTTTCTTTTTCAAAATTTTGTTTCGCAAGCAAGTGTGGAGGATTTGGTTTTGATAAATCATTTTTCTCATTGACTTTTGGAGGAGGCAGAGAAATGACATTTTTGGTTTGAAACCGGTTTGGGAACATTTGTTTTCTCCTCGGTCAATGGTTTTGTAATCTCAAGATCCATCGCCTTTCCTTTTGACATTCCACCGAGCCCTCAAAAGATCATTTTTCGCTTTCATGTCATTGTAGGCACGCCATACGACGCTTTGTCATACTTGCATTCCTCGCTTTTCGATCAAGTTGTTTAAAATATGATACATTTTCTTTTCAAGTTTTTCAAGAGCTTTTCATATTTTGAAACAATTTCGGATGTCTCGGACTGAGTCTTTCATGATCTTCAATGTAATATGTTTGTAAAATAATGGACATAATATCGAGAGTCGAACATCTTCGCAGAGTGAATCATTTAAATTTTCCAAAACTTTGATGTGTTCAACACTTTCATTAGCTTGCTTTACCAGATTTATGGTCCTTGACAAAGTCACTGTTTCTTTCAAAATGCTTGTTCAAATGAATTACCCTTGAGTTGATGTTATTCAATTGAGGGCAATTTCATTTTAAAAACTTTTATTTTCATTATCAAAACTAGAAAACCAGATGTTACTTGTAATATGGGTTTTAGTTTTAACATCTCTTGAAGTCCCGAATTTAGTTTTCACATTGTCTAAAATACTTCTAGCATCACTTGTGTTAAAAGGATTGTTTGAAGACATTTGTTCAATGTTCGAAAGAGATTTTGAGACAACAACAGGTTTTAAAACTGATTTTGAAACTGGTGTTGACACTTTGTTTGAAACACTTGGTGTGATGGAAAACGTTGACTTTTCTTTTTGTCAGACAAAAGTAATTCCATTAATTTTGTTCAATTTATTATAATCAATTGGTTTTAGATCTGGATTCTTTTTTTTCATTTTTGATCTACTCTCATCAGATAGTTCTAACATTTCATGAGAATCATGAACAATTATGGGTTCATGCAAAAAAATTTCCATTGTTCAAAGCATTATGTTCTTTCTGAGCTTTCTTGAGGAAACAAGGAGGTGTGTTACCAAGAGCCATTTTTTGTGTTGTATGAAAATACGGATTTGTTTGATTAATTAGCATATTGGTTGATTTGGCTGAATGACCTGTTGTAACAAGGAAATTTTCCAATTTTTTCATTTTTATCAAGAATTTCATCAAGGAGAGAATCTTCTCGCTTTTGAAAATCAACAATCAACTGCTTTTTTCTTTTCAAGATCGAATAAGTTACTTTTTGTTTAGAAAGTTGGTCATTTAGATCGAAATTTCCTTGTTTAAAGATTTTATTTTCAAGTTCAAATTCACATCAAGTGTGTTATACTTGATTTGCAATTGTTGTTCTTTAAAACGGAATTTCGATAACCGGTTTCTAATTTCGACTTTTGTTTTGTGAAATTCAAAAGCTTTGCGTTCTCCTTGTGACTCTCAAGCTCGCCGGTCAATTTAGCATTCGCACTTTAACTTCGCGATTGACCGCTTTAACTTTCTCGATTTCAATGCCACGATTATTGATTAATGTTTCAAAATAAGCACGTGTTTCCTCATCGCCCTCGATTTTTGTGCCACGCCCTCCACTAGGATCCACATCCGGAGTTTCGAGTTAGTATTGCTACAACTCGGATTGTTCATGTATGTATCATAAGTAGGTGCTTGGCATCACGTAATCGTCGTTCGTTATGAGTAAACACATCGATATGACATTCTTATAGCATGGATCAATGATTGGTACCTCGACATCGCATTGGCGTCATAGACATGATATGTGTCGTAATCGGTCGATTTAGCTTCCTCAAGATTTGCCATGAAGATGCGGTTTGCATTGATGTCCTCGGCCTTCCAAATCATCCATAATAGCTATAAAGTCATGTTCCAAGACTCAATTGAAGTCATGCTTGTTCCTTTTGTACCAACATGATAGCTTTCAAGATACGCAAGATCCTTTTTTTCGACTTTGTAGGATAATTCCTTGCCATGTGACCCACTCTTGACAGCTTGTAACACGTAACTCGATTACCCCGATTCACATTTCCATAATTCCCAACGACGGAGCTGCAACATTCCCATTCTTATTACCCAACGCTTATTCCCAACATTCGCCCCATCGATTTCCAACATTCTCGACCCAACCGACACCTCGACACGAATCGCACGACACCCATGTGAAATCCAAGAGCATATCCTGTTGATTCCCAATAACTCCAACCATTTGTCCTTGATGACCCATATTCACACCCGCCGTGCAATTTGCTCGCTATGAGTGTTTGATGAAATTCTTTGGTTGTTGTAAGTTGGTGTGGAATAGCGACCTTTGAATGCTTTAGTCAAAAAGCAAATGCAATTGACAAAGCTTGTTCTTGTTCGCCAAGATCAGTGATTCCTTGTTCCTAGTATTGTGGATACTGTTGTTGTTGATTGACTTGTTGTTCTTGAGGGTAGAACTGTTGTTGAGGAAAACAGCTTGCGGTTGTGGAATGTATTGCTGCAAGTTGTTGTTAGTGGAAGATGATGAAGCTTGTTGTTGTGTAGTCACTGCAGTTTGAGTCTTTGCAATTAGTGCCAATGGATCATGATTCTTTGCCAATCTTTCTTTCCTGACTTCATTCACTTCAGTTTGGTTTTGTTTCAGAAAATCGTTGAGTTGATCAAAGTTCACCTGATGTAAGTCCTTTTTTTGGTTAACAATAGTGACATATCGTCCCCATTCTTCCGGAAGATTGTTCGTGAATTTGATGTTACTCACGATAGTTCGGGTTCCAACTTGTTTCGATAAGCTCATTCATTAAAGTGCAAAACCTTCCATAGTAGGATTCAATGGGTTCTCCGGAGTAGATGTAAACTTCTCCATGCGCTAGCGACTTGTTCTCCGTATCTTGTTGACCAATTTATGTTCCATGACAAAGCCGTCTAACACGTTCCCACATATCAAAAGCGGTTTCACAACCTGCCTACGAGAGCAAAGATGTCTCTTGGTAAACCCAGTTGGACAATATGAATTGCCATGTCATCCGCTTCGACTTGCTTCTTATCCTCTTCATGTATTCTCGATTCATATCGAGTACGAAAGGATGGTGGGACGGGAGGTGTTGCATCAAGATTTCGTGGTCTTGGACTTGTCGAGGCTTGAAGGGTCCATTCAGTAATGGATTGAATCATTAGTTTTCCATTAGGTTTGGTTTTGATGTAGCGGAGCATACGACTTGTCCATTGAAGATAACCACCTTTTTCTAACATAGGAGGATGGTTTTCGGCACCGGCTGCATGAATGTCTTGTTGAGTTGCCATTGATGAAGGTATTACTGATAAAGTAGATGTAGGATCGATTCAATGATAAAGGAGTTGTGTTTGATGAAGATTAAGCTCAGTTGTTGTAGTGAAAATTGGTCTAAAAACTTAAAAACATCAATAACTTCTGTTCGGAGCGTTTTTAGGACTCGAAGGTTGACCCGAACTCTCACGGTCGTTTTGATGGGTAGAATGCTGAAAACGGAGTTACGGTTCAAAAGTTATAACCGTTTGAAGTTTTGCTCAAAATCTTACTCGTAAACCTGTTAGTAAGCGTAGGAGTCAGTGCTTATGCGTAGGATTGCTTACGCGTAGGATTGCTTATGCGTAACTCTCCTTAGGCGTAAGATGATGCTTATGCGTAGACCCAGACTTACGCGTAAACTTAAGGTTAAACGTAAGCTTATGCGTAAACTTTATACTTAGAAGTAGAGTACCTTACGTAAGATTTAACTTATGCGTAGAGTGCTTATCGAAGCTTTCTCGCTAGGCGTAAGATTAGGTTTAAAACCAAAATCCTTCATACTCGTCCAAGCGTGAAAGATATCCACAAGTCGAAGTGTTTTTCAAGCTTATCCAAGCAAGGAAAACACTGAGTAACCGTTGTTGCACGAAGATGGTTCACCAAAAACTTATGCGTAAACTTCAATTCTTACGCGTAGACCCTTACGCGTAGAACTAGGGTTTTGAATTTTTCTTACGCGTAAAAAGAGGGTTTTGACCAAAAGTATGCTTACGCGTAAAAACTGCCTAGAAATGTGTAAAACACAATTTTTCACCCAAAAACACGTTTCTAAATGATTTGTTTTGCACAAACTTCTTCCAAAACACTTAAAGATCAATAAAGTCTACAACTTTAACCTTAAAACCACGTAAAAATCAAAGCTTTATAACAAAAAGCCCACGTTTATGGATAAAAAACGTAACCTTTTGTGTAAAGTTTTAACAAAAATGTAACACAACACTCCTAAACCATTGTTAGGCGATTGATACCAATTGTAGGACCTTAGATATATCAACCTTATCACTTTACCAAACTTACCAAACAAGTATACCACGCTACGCGTAGAACACGTGAAACACAAACACAAGATATGCGTATAAGATTAAGAAGAAAGGAAAGATGGTGACTTGATGTTGTAACACTAATATGTTATGCGTATATGTGGGTAGAGAGAAAGATGAAAACAAGAAGATGTTTATTTCAAAGGAAAAACACACACACATACACATTCAAGCACACCCCTCAAATGACCATTTGAGGGGTATTTATACTTCCTTACATATGCCCTAATGGGCTTTGGGATGGGCTTAGATTGGACTTGGATTGGATGACAACTTATACAAGGCTAGTTTAACATAACATTTAGCCATTTAGCTTAGCCCAATCCATGAGCCCGTCGACTATTCTAGCACGATATCTAACACACGTTACAAAGTTCCTAAACGCGAATGACCATCACTTCTAATAAAAATGTTACGGCTAACATTAATGATTGACGTTTATGCACATTAATGCTATATTTTTGGATAATTTGGTTATAAATTTGAACATGTTTTGCTCTATTACTATTCTATTGTTGTCGGTGCACTCATCCGGACCTTTCTCACATTCGTTGGATTAAAACTACTTTCAATCATGGCCATCCTAATTCAATAATTATCCATTAACAAACTAAGAGGTAAAATTGATATTATAACATGTGCAAGATAAATATAAAATGATAAGTGTGACTTTTTTAATATGGATAAGTGTAAACTAAAATATCCATAACAACCTTCAACTTTTATATTCAAATTTAGTAACTCAAAATTTGATTCGGTTGGTAACCGAAACTTTGTACATCATTATAAATAGAACACTAATGAAACAGTTTAATTTCTTCATAAAATACCAAGGATTCATGATACTTCATTCATATAATAATCAAGCATTCAAAATAAAAGTATACATAAAATGTTTTCTATTGGATCCATTATATATCGAAAGTGATAATTTTAATTTTTGATTTATTTCATTTACATAAATGAGCAAATCAAACAACATGTTCGTTAACATAGCAACCAAGAGCGAAATAACCGCCAAGCGAAAATGAAAGTCAGTAAAAAAATCAAGATTAAGTTTATGACTACTTTAACATCGTACTTAAAAAAATATATATATTGTGACGAATAACTAAAATTTTCTTCCTCCTTTGGGTAGAGAATCTAGAATGTCGAACTAGGTATTTATGGATTGTTTCATTAGCTAACATTTAATTATATTTCTTGTCTTTCGGTTTCGCTTTTAGATGAAAAATCATTTATTCGTATATTGTATCTTTCATTCCTTTAACCATAACATGACATTAACACAATTTGGATAGCCGTTTTTCGTTGCTTGATGAGGTGAATCACATGTAAGAAAAGGAAAAGGAACAAAACTTTGTAACATGGAAATTCTGATTTGAACAATTAATAATACTTTAAAATTATTAATTGACATGCTTAATTGTTATATCTAATGGTATGTGTAATTTATATAACATCATATTATTGATGACATGAGAAAAGTCATTTTTTAACAAACTAATAAACTATTAGCACATCAATTTAGGCACAAAAATAATAGTATCATTAATTGTACAAATAATGTATTAACCGAATATAACTTGATGTGGAATTTTCTATTTTTTATCTATTTGTAAGGAATGGAGGTGGGTGGGGTTTTATTACCGGACAATATTGTCAGTAAATTATTTAATTGTTTGTAACGTATGTATTTTATAAATACGTTCACAACATTCTTTTTATTAGTTTTTTTTAAAATTATTGAATTGTTATATTCGAGCAACTCACGAGTATGTACGCATGGGTATTGTACTTTAATATTTTGTTTCCTATTGGGTTAATGTGTCAGTTTTTTTTTTTTTTTTTTTTTTTTAATAATAAAATATACTCACAACTTTTAAAATATTTTTTGTAAATTATTGAATCGTTATACCCGAGCAACGCACGGGTATTGTACTAGTTCATTTGGTTCACTCTAACTCAGTAACTGATATTTAATAAAGGAATCAAATTATATGAAATTTTGCGATGCATGATTTATTACATATTGGTGTCTAGAAATAGAGATAACTACATCTTTGTAGTCTCATTCAATATAAGAGTATATATTTGCTTTCTATATTCTTTGGCATGATAATTTCAATATGTGCTTTCAGTTACTCGAAATTGTAAAAAAAATGGTTTTAAGGTCATGATTAAGGAGCCAATGCATATTTAGTATCGCAATCATATTTAGTACTATTACGAATGAGGCCTATAGAATTTAATGAAGATAGATCATAAGAGAACTTATATGTTAAACCTTGGTACATATAGATGGATGATACATGTGATTCATTACTATTTTCTTTTATCCCAATCATATTATGAATATAAGTAGTCTTATAAATTAATTGATGATAGTTTACCATAGGTTGGATAACGATAAGAAATGCTAAGTACATATAATGAAAATTGTAATAAGTGATGAGCTACTAGAGGTGGTAATATATCGTGAAAGTATGCGATAAAAATATGCAAATTAAAAGTGTCGGAGAAAATATACATTATTGTTATAAGAATGAGAAAACATTTTTGTATAATGTAAAAACATGTTAATGATTCCTCATGAGCAAAAGAGCACATTGTGAAGGTTGTCAAAAGTAATCGATATATTAAATACAAGAATAGGATGTAGTTATTGACTAACATACTGCCATGAAGTTCGTCTCGTATATGTGACATATTACCGTAAATATGTGACTTGTTTATCATGTGGGTTAATTTGCTCGTGATGCATTTAATTTGTTGATTAAATGCATATACGTGTTTCACAAATAGTACAACTTGACTTTGTAAAAACATGTTTTATTCAAAACTATGATAAATTCGATTGGAGAAACATAAGTTTTAATGTGACGATATGCTAATTTCTACATATTATTCGACTTTTCGAATAAAGTCAAGTCTGGAGCACATGTGGTCATAAACCACGCTTTATGAGCCAAGATTTCACATAAAGTTATGTGTAATTGAAGCACATGGGTCATAAATCGAATTTATGTGCCTAAGATTATGTTATTAATTGGCATGAATATGCGAAATATATAGAAGAACAATAAGTTTTGTTCTATAAATTTTTGGAAAGAATATAAAGGGGTGTATATAGGCCTATACATCCGGCATGTGGATCATTTTGAGTTTTAAAATCGATGAATCGTCAAAATGATCATTAAATACGCAACTTTAAGTTAGTGAAAGTAGCTCGACTTTAAAAAGGTGAGCATGGTTTTCCAAACTGTATATTCGAAAATGGTGGTAAATACTTCCAAGTACTGGGCGATTATTGGAATAAGTGTTGAACATTATGTAGCCCATGTTCATACGCAAATTGCTTTTGTTGAAGTGTTTATAAAACGTCTTCAGTTGATTGCAAAGCCAATAATTTCGAGAACAAAACTCTTAGTTTATGGGGCATGTTAAAAATATGAATTTTCATCTTGCTAACAATGTATAATGAATCTTCCCCATTAGAATGGTTTTGGTCACGAAGTATATTTCCCAAGTGAGATTTTGTAATTGTGCGACATTTCTTATAGTAAATCCACCACAACGCACACAATTTGGGATGTTGAAATTGATAATTCACTCGGGAGAGAATGAACAATATAAATTTGGAATGAGTTATGATAATATAAATGTTGATCCTCACACTAATGAATATGAACTTGAAGTTAAAGGACAATTTACATTCCGGATCTAGTAATTGCGGACATGTTTAGTGACCTAAAGAAAGTGACTAGAGCATATATATATGTGCTAGTGCTCCAATTATAATGTGTGTCCCAACATGACAACCAATGATTGGTAGTGAGTCTATAGGCGATCTCATGACATGATAGATTAATCGATTCCAATTAAAAGTCCTTAAATGAATAGATAAAATGGAGCAAGAAAATTAAGATGGTCGAATCGATGTAATAAAGACCCCATAATAGCCTCCTAAAGAGACACTAGACATGAATGTGATTGAAAAAACCCAGTGCACGTGAAAAAACATGAGATCTCAATAAATGATACAATGCAATGTCTAGTAAACTTTGGAATCGAAAAGAAGTTAATCGACGCCGAAAGTACTATTATATATGAATGATTATGCAAATAAATAATATAACGTTAAAATAAAGGTGAGAATATTGGATAACTGCAATAAGTGCAGATGGAATGGCCAAATGATGTAAAGACGCAAAGAAGTAATGAAAAAAAGTGAAGTCTCTTGTGATGAGACATGGTTACTAGGACTTGAAGTCCGTACATATAAATGTGTAAAATTATTGGATATTTATTGGTTTTTTTGAGAAATCAAAATTAAAGTATTGAAATTTTCGTGTTTAACGAAAAACTAATGGCACACAATATTTTCGTAAAGACATGAAAATGATCATAAAGAGATATGTTCTCATGTGGTGGATCCAATAATGTATATAATATCTATAAGTCTGGCAATATAATAAGTAATCGATATGCGTCTAAAATAAAATGAATAGAGCTCATTGAAGTTGTGATTCCATGAGGGATATAAAATGCATGAAGCATGTCTCGTGATTTAACATGATGAAAGCATATAAGAAAGTTTTCAAGAATAACACTTGATCAAGTTAAATAAATCACTATATAAGTGAAAGACAATATGGTATTGATTAAAAATGAGCCATTGAAATAACAAAATTTACCCATATTAGTTTTAAAGAGATTTGTATTTGAATATGGTATAAGTTATATATGGTTTGATGAGGTAAATGTGAAAGAAACTCATAAGGACACTTTCAAGACGGTTGAATACCTTGAAATGAAATACAAAGTTTTGTCTTGTTTTATGAATTAAACATCTTAAAGATGAAATCATTGTGCATAATGAAAGCTAAAAAAAGATATTATATAACTTTATATAGATAAACGACACTCATGTTTATGAGGTCAATTGATGAAGAAAGACCCATTTACTTATAAAGATGATGATCACAATATCGATTGACAGTCGTCATAGTTAAATGATATAGAACATTGATTGTTCTCACTAGTGGTCATAAATGATATAATGTATCATTTACTTTGCATTCGTTGATACTATATAACTTGTGAAGTATGATTATATACTCGTATAATGATAAGTATGACATATGGTTAATCCTCCTTGATATGTGAAGGTTAAGTGAAGAACACTTGTTTATTTGAGAATCAAACATATATTCTATCAAGACAGTTACTATATTGACATTAAAGAAGTTGGTTTATTATATTGGATTGCACCCTAAGAGATTTAAGTGATGTGATCAACAGGGGGAGAGAAGATACACATTGCATTCTTTTTCCATTGACCATGGTTTTGTCCCCATAGGGTTTTCCGGCAAGGTTTTTAATGAGGCAACATCCCCGAGCGTATAAAGGAATCATGTGTTTTTTTTTCCTTCACTAGATTTTTGTCCCACTGGGTTTTGTCTAGTAAGGTTTAATGAGGTATAATCCTCAAATGGACATCCAAGGGGGGTGTTATGAATAATTATAATATGGATGTCCATATCTTATAGGATATTGATTAGAGGTAATTGAGTTATATTAGAAGATTACATATCTTTCAGAATGTCTGACCCTTACAATGGTCGATCTCAAACTGGATATGTATTTACAAGTGGAGGAACCGCAATTTCATGACGTTTAGTTAAGCAGATAATCTCAGCGACATCATCCAACCATGCAGAAATTCTAGCGATACATGAAGCAAGTCGAGAATGTGTTTGGCTAAGAAGTGTGATACAACAGATTCGTAGATCATGTGGTAATTCTTCAGAGAAGGTGGCACCAACAGTTTTGCATGAAGATAATACATCATGTATTGCTTAACTTAAAGAAGGTTATATCAAGGGCGATGGGACAAAAATATTTTACCAAAATTCTTCTTCACTCATGACTTACAGAAGAATGGTGATATTATTGTTCAACAAGTTCGTTCAAGCGGCAATTTGACGGATCTATTTACCAAGGCACTTCCTACCTCAACATTTAGGAAACTAAGTCACAACATTGGGATGCGTCGACTCAAAGAGCTCAAGTGATATAGTCATCGAGAGAAATAATACGCATTGCACTCTTTTCCCTTAGCTATGGTTTTCTCCCATTGGGTTTTTCCTAGCAAGGTTTTTAATGATCGGTATCCAAAGCGTATTTTGAATGATGTACAATCAAGGGGAATGTTATGAATATTTATTATAATTATTGTACACATTTATCATCACATTTATATCCCCAACTAGTAACCTCCATCTTTATGATTGATCTTGTAACATCCAATATTGTACTTAATACTATTCATGTTAAGGTCCCTATAAATAGAGGCACCTAATGTAATGTGAAGACACACCAATAACAAGTTCTATCTTTCTTCCATACTCACTTATATTCTCTTGCTTATTGTTCTTATTGTTGCTACTAGGCTCGTTGTTATACAATAAAATAAACACATACAATACAAAGAGAAAAAATACAATACAAATAAACAAACACATTTTATTAAACATACGATACTATACGAAAAGAACATACGAACTAAAATGCAATACGATACGAAATACATAAACATAGCTTAATCTGAGTACTCCCGCATGTAGAATCATACTCGGGATACTCCCCAACTTGAACTGAACAAATCATCATGAGCTTCATATTGCCTCCATAACTCATCCAACTATGTTGGCGCTTGCGTTTCTCGCATCAACCCTTGCTTGCTCTTCCTCTACTTCTCTTGATGCTTTTTCATCTCACATAAGATTATATAGTTGTATCTCAGTAAATCCGTACTCATCAACTGGTTCCGCTGCTGGTGGAAATGAAGAAATGAGATACACAGGTTCGTGCGTTGCTTGTTGTGATGACGAACCACCCATAGTGTTTTCCTTATGCATCCAACGAATTTTGTGACTTATGTTATCGCCTATTTCTGACACACATTTTCCCAAAGTTTTTTTTTTTATCTCGTAATCTTTCCAACCTTCCTCGTTCAAAAATTCTTGAATGACAGCACGTCTTTTAGGCAAAATTTCACTAAAATTCGCATACTGTTTCCTCATATCATCTTTCAAGCTACTTGCGTTACTAAACATCTCGGATATCTCGTAAACCTTTTCCTTGCGAAAGTTATCGCCGTCAATCAGTTTCTGAATGCCATCATTGACTTCTTCGACAATGTGTGGGAGATTACATGCCATGGTTTTTGAAAAAAAAAAAGGATTGGAATTGTGATTTGTGTTAAATGTATGTAATTTGTTTAGGTGAAAATGAAGTATTTATAGGTGAAACTAGGTGTTTTAATATTTATTACTGTTACATATATATTACTGTTATATTTTGTTTGTTTGCGATAAAAAATGTTTGCTCTCTTTATTATGCGTGTTTGGTCTATGTATGGTTTGAGTGGTGTTTGAGGAGAGATAAAGTTGACGTGAAAATGTGATAGGTTGTTTTTCTTGTTTCTTATTACTTTTAGTCTTAGAAATTTTTTTTATGATAAAATAATGTGAATGTATTTTGGGTGTACACAAAAGACATATATACAGAAACAAACCACGTACGTACGTATTATCGTATCACTACTTTTATGTGTTTGGTTTTAGGGATAGAAGAGATATACTTGACAACAAACAAGCCTAAGCTAAGGTAAGGCTGGGGTCCTGTTTCCTCTTCATCATCATCTTCATCTTCTGGTGACGTCATCTTTTTAGGGTTTGTTCCTTCTTAACCAAATAAATTAATAAATATTCTTTAGTGTTACTGATTGTGTGTGACATAATATCATGTATGATATTCATTTCATCAATTCTTACTATCAGATCTTATTAATTTTTTTTACTTTATGAGATCTGTCACCATTTTGTAATTAGTCATTTCTGATTTTTTTACTTTTTACTGCTAATTGTGAATGTATAAGATAGTTGAAACATGGATTGCGAAATGCAAGTTTGAGACTTTTTGTGTGGTTTGCAGTTGTTTTTTAAGCTTTATTGGCCTTTCTGAAATAATACTACTCCGTAATAAGTTTAAAGCTTCAACACTTGCTATTGTAATCTTGAAAAGGCTGTCGTGTTAAAAAATATCGCGAAATGCAAGGTTATTTTTTTTTTAATATTTTAAATAGTTATTTTTGAAGCTGTATTTTTTTTTGGGAAATTTTCCATAGTTCCAGTTAGTTACTGGCCTTTTAAGGAATAACAAGCTTATAGCTATACTAAAGTTCAAGTCTTTAAAATGCAAGGTTGCGATTTTGTCTATTATTTTGATGTTAAGTAGTCATTTGTAAAACTATTTTGTATGTTTTAAAAGCTTTTTATAGTTCTAGCTAGTTACGGGCCTCTGAGAAAATAACAAGTTTAGAGCTTATTCAAGTTCAAGATTTCATATAGCAATCTGCAAAAGCCGTGTCTGATCTGTGAGTTTTTAGGAGAAAGTGTGAGTTTCTCTTATCTCCCAATGGAGCTGTAACTTTTTCTGTTTTTCATTTGGCCATGTACCTTTTCGGGATATTTGGCTATAGTCAAACAATTTTGGTAAACTATGCTTACAATCAAGTATTGCAACTTCTATCGGATGGTGGGAGTGTAACCAAGTCCTTTGTTAGAATTGAGTGATTGGTGAGATAAATACACAAAGTGGTTTTCGAATGAAGTTTCTTATAATGGTTCATAAATATTCACTAATATAGGTTATGGGTTTGTTGATAAAATGTGCCTTCTTCCTTAAGTATGATTTCTTTTTAAATTCATCTATACTGTTTTTTATTAGTCTGATTACATGCTGGTATGAGTAAAGCTTGATATAAGATACTTGTTTTGCAGGATTTGGTTAATAGAAGCTGCAACTCGCTGCTTCACGAGAGTTTTGTTATACACCTTTAGTTTAAGATTAGTTTTCTAACTTCGAAGAAGAATGAGCTTGCTTAATAAAGGGGCTTCTACCATCGACAATAAGCTTAGTGCAGCAGGAAGAACATTAAGTTTGAATCCCGATGCAGCAGAATTTGTTCCATTTGCTCTACGATCACCTTCTGCAGCTGCTGGTGCACCAGACACATCCGCAAGTTTTGGTGCTACAACACCAGGGAAAGCAGTACTAGATAGAATAGAGTCATCTGTGTCAAATAATTCTGATGACGAGGTGCACGAGTTCTGGCGTCACCAATTACCTGATGATATCACTCCAGACTTTAACGATGTGGTGGACAAGGATTCTCATGGAATAAACACACTTCCTTTTTCAGCGCTGTCTTTAGGAGACACTAATGGAACATCACGGTTTGCTGCATCAGCAGGAAGTGGCTTTATGTTTAAGGATCAGCAGGAGCCATCTCCTCGTCAAATGAACAGCAGTCCATATGCCAAGAAGATGGGATATCCCGCTTCTGCATTTGGTGAAAGTCCCGTCGCAGCTCGTTCCCGACAGTTACCTGCTAAACCATGGGATTTGCATGGTGATCAGCTGCTCACTAGTCCTAGAGACGTGCCTTCTTACAACGGTGATCCTGGGCATGGATACCAAGATGACATGCTTAATGAGCAACAGATGGAGAATCCAGAAGTAAACCCTATTGAATTTCTGGCTTCCCAGTTTGCAGGGTTTGCTGCTGAAAGTCTTGCAGACGTGTATTTTGCAAATGGAGGAGACTTGAATCTGACAATCGAGATGCTTACTCAGCTTGAGGTATATCCCATGTTTACATCTGTAACTTGGGTTGATATCATGTAGATTTCACGTTTTTATTTAGTTCCTTTATGAAATCCTAGCATGTAGTGTCGATAACAACATCAACTTATCACATTTCTTGTCTTAAAGCACATAAGTACATAAAATATAAATAAATTGGAAGAAGTCTGCATTTTTTTGTTGATGTTACAGTTTTTAGTAGCTGGATTTTTGGTTCATATGACTTTGTGTTATCTTGATTCAATTGTTTTAATTTGCGTACGCCTATCAAACGTTTAACATTCAATTTATTGATCAAAGTCTATAATTATTGTTGTTTTTCACGTGGAAGCTCTAGCCTGCATCTTATTGCTGATAGTTTCTAAACTTTCTAGGTTGTCAACCAAAAATTTGGAAGGCAGAAACTTCTTTTTAGGCATCCTAAAACTGATATCTGCACTTGTTACTTTTTTGGCTTTTTACGTTTGCTGCAACTCTTATTCAAGTGCAACATTGGGTCTGGTTCAAATATATTGGTTTGGCTGGTCCACTTTTGTTTTGTTACTCTTACAAATGGTCAACTTTATTTTGCAAGGACAAATGCTCTAAAAACTTCTTTCAAATACTGGGCATCCCTGTGCAAGTTCCCAAGTTTTTCTTGTTTATGTACTGCAATTAGAAAAGGCTTTCACACAATTTTAATTATATTTTATTGCAGCTTCAAGTAGACGGCGGTTTCAATCAGAGTCAGAATCAGAATCTGAACTCCAAGGTTTTGTCGGCTCCAAATCTTAGCTCTATGGATTTTCCTGCACTCTCTCCTGCAGACGGTCAAATTGGTGATGATCATCGACATCATACTAATCCTTATCGTCCTTTAGAGAAGGATAACTTGCTCATGTTCAGATCGTCCTCCACCATGGCTCCATCTGGTGGTGCTACTGATTTTGCTTCTGCTGTGAGAAAGTTGGCTTCACAGGACTCGAGCATATGGAAGTATAATCGAAACGTTTCTCAAGATACAACCATTGGATCCAGTAGAAGCTCTCATGTCTTGGCCAGTGCTTATAATGGTGGGCATGGAAGGTTGAATTATGGAGATAAATTAGCTAACCGGAGTTCAGGGCGTTCAGCTCCTGTCTGGCTTGATACTGGAGATGCAGTCGGTAATGTTTTTCTTATGAAACTTAGTGCTTGTTAAGATAGATTCTAGTAATGTCTTGTGTGTATGAATGCTTTAACTTTGTCGAGATCACAGCAAATATGTATTCTGAGATGCGTGGTGAAGCTCGCGATCATGCACGTTTACGCAATTTATACTTTGAACAGGTAACCTCTGTACATTTCATGCATGACTTTGTCTCTCTTTCTCTTCATCTAAGTGATAATATAAAATTTTAGTTACTGTGGAAAAATATGAAAAACATCTTGCACTCTTCTACTTGAAAGTTTGTGGCAACCATACCTCCTCTTGCCCTTAAACTTGTGCATATAAAGACTACTTGAGTGTTCTTGAGTATTCGTGGCAACCATTCCTCCTTACGAGTTCTGAAAGTCGTGTTACTTCTTTCAAGCAATTGCATTCATATTCATTACTTTTTCTTCTTCTTTCTTTGGTTTTTGTAGCTTTCTCCCAACCCTGTTACAGATGATGCGCCTTATTAGAAACTCATGTCAGTAAAATCTGGAGACAGAAACGTACTAAAATATGTGAGATAATCTTGTAACTAAATAGTACCTAAAAAAAAAAGTTAAAAATTTTGGGGGTTTGCTTTTCCTTTTTTTTAAAAAATTTTTTGGGGGAAAGGGGGTTTTTTTTTTAAAAAAATTTTTTCCTTTTTTTTTTTTTTTTGGGTTTTTTTTTTTTTTAATTTTTTTTTAAAAAAAATTTTTTTTTTTTTTTTTTTTTAAAAAAAAAAATTTTTTTTTTTTTTTTTTTTAAAATGGGGTTTTTTTTTTTGCTTTTTAAATTTTTAAAAGAAATTTTTTTTTAAGGTTTTTTTTTTTTTAAATTTTTGGAAAAATTTTGGTTTGGTTTAATTTTTTTTTTTTGGGAAAATTTTTTTTTAAAAAAGGGTTTAAATCGAAATTTTTAAAATTTTTTCCAAGGGAAATTCTTTTTTTAAAACTTTTTGGTTTTTTTTTAAAATTTTTTTTTTTGGTCCTTTTTTAAAAAAATTTTTTTTCCTTTTTCCCTTTTTTTAAAGGGTTTTTTCCCGGGGGCCCTTTTTTTTAAAAATTTTTTTTTTAAAAACCCCAAAAACCTTTTTTTAAAGGGTTTTTTAACCCCCCCAAAAAAAAATTTTTTTTAAAATTTTTTTTTTTTTTTAAAAAAAATTTTTTTTTTTTTTGGAAAATTTTTAAAAAATTTTTAAAAATTTTAAACCCCTTTTGAAATTTGGTTTTTTCCCCCCTTTTTTTAAAAACCCCCTTTTTTTTTCCCTTTTTTTAAAAATTTTTTTTTAAAAAATTTTTTTTTGGGATTTTTTTTTAATTTTTTTTTTTTTTTCCCCTTTTAAAAAAAAAACCCCCCCTTTTTTGAAAAAGTTTCCCTTTTTTAAAAAAGGGGTTTAAAACCCCAAAATTTTTTTTTAAAAAATTTTTTTTTTAAATTTTTGGTTTTTTTTTGGAAATTTTTTTTTAAAAAAAAAAAAAATTTTTTTTTTTTTTTTTTTTAAAAGGGGAATTTTTTTAAAAAATTTTTGGTTTTTTTTTTAAGGGAAAGGTTTTTTTTTGGGGTTTGGTTAAAAAATTTCCTTTTTTTTTTTTTAATTTTAAAAATTTGTTTTTTTTTCCTTTTTCCCTTTGGTTTTTTTTAAAACGGAATTTTAAATTTTAATTTTTTTTTTTAAAAAAAAATTTTTTTTTTTTTTTTTTTTTTTAATTTAATTTTTGGGGCCCCCCGGGATTTTGGGGGGAAAAAATTTTCCCTTTTTGTTTTTTTGTTAAAAGGCCTTAAAAGGGCCCCCCTTAAAGGGGGGTTTTTGGGCCCCGGTTTTTTTTTCCATTTAAATTTTTTTTGGGTTTTTTTTTAAAAAAAAAATTTTTTTTTCCCCTTTTTTGGGGGGCCCCGTAAAATTGAAATTTTTTTTGGGTTTGGTTTTTCCCCCCCGGGGGAAAACCCCCTTTTTAAATTTGGGAAATTTTCCCTTTAAAAAATTTTTTAAAGGGAAAAATTTTTTTTTTTTTTCCCAAAAAAATTTTAAAATTTTTTTTGGGGGTTTTTTTTAAAAAAAAAATTGGGCCTTTTAATAAATTTTAATTTTAAAAATTTTTTTAAAAAATTTTTTTAAAATTATTCCCCCCTTTTTTTTAAAACCCCCCAAAAAAAAAAGGGGAAATTTTGGGGGAATTTTTTTTTTCCCCCTTTAAACCCAACCCGGGTTTTAAAATTTAAAAAATTTTTTCCCTTTTTTTTGGGTTTTAAATTTTTTTTTTTTAAAAATTGGGGTTTGGAAAAAAATTTAACCTTTGGTAAAAAAAAAATTTTTAAAATTTTTTTTTTTTTTTAAAAAAAAAAAAGAAAAATTTTTCCGGTTTTTTTTTTTTAAAAGGGGGGTTTTTGGGAAAAGGGGGGGTTTTGGGTTTTTTAGGGAAAGGAAAAAATTTTTTTTTCCCCCCTTTTTGGTTTTTTAAAATTTTAAAAAAAAAACCCCAATTTTTTTTTTTAAAAAATTTTTTTGGTTTTCCCTTTTAAATTTTAAAAAATTCCCCCCTTTTTTTGGGAAAAAAAATTTTTTCCCAAATTTTAAAATTTTGAAAATTTTTTCCCCCTTGGCCCCCCCAAAAAATTTTTTTTGGGGGGTTTTTGGGGGAAAAAATTTTTTTTTGGGGGAAAAAAACCCAAAAAACCCCCAAAAAAAACCCACCCCAAAAAAAACCCCCTTTTTTGGGGGTTTTCCCTTTTAATTCCCCCCTTTTTTTGGGTTTTTTTTGGTTTTGGGAAAAAAAAAATTTTTTTGGGGGGTTGCCCCCCCTTTTGGGTTCCCTTTTTTGGGGGAAAAAAAAAAAGGTTTTTTTAATGGGGGGCCCCCGGGTTTTTTTTTTTAAAAAAAATGTTTTTTTTTTTTTGGGGTTTTGGGGTTTTTCCTTTTAAAAAAAAAAATTAATTAAAATTTAAAAAAAGGAGGTTTTTTTAAAAAATTGGAAAAAAAAAAAGGTTTTTAAAAATTAAAAAAAAAACCCAAAATTTTAAATTTTTTAAAAAAAATTTTTTTTTTTTTTTTGGGAAAAATTTTTATGGACCAAATGGTTCAAATAGGAACAGGTGTCATGGCCGGCTAACCAATAAAAGCCATCCAAACGAACCAAAGAGAACCCATTGAAACCGATATAAACTAGTGGAATTATGTCTCATCGAGATCTATCTATCAGGTTAATCGTCACAGAATGCCGCATGTAAAGCGTGTTGGTGCCTCGCTATACTAAATATAAAAAAAAACCAAAAATAAAAAGTGAAAAGTTGAAGCTAAAAAAGAAATGTTGAAAACATATATTTCAAAGCGAAACTATTAATACACATCGAAAGGGTTGACGGGACGCTTCAAACCCGTGGGTTGACCGGTTTAATTTGAGCCGTTTCGACCCAACCCATCGGGTTGACTCGGTTCATCGACCGTTTTAGGAATCTGTTTAACGGTTGAACCACCGGGTTGAACCAGTTCAAACATTATGTTTAATTCTCAAATCTTGAAACTTTTATTATTTTCATTTATAACCCATAAATTTTTTATCACTAAACGATTTTTATATATTATCCCAATTCTTGTCTTGCATTACTCGATATATTTAAAAGTTATATTTAGGGCCTTACATCCACTTCCTTATAGTTGACTTATGATAATTACATATTTGAATATGAAAGTTGAAATGTAAATGTGTGATGTGTATTTCCACATATCAAATCCATCATTAACCTTTTGGTGGACGAATAGAATATGAGATAACAAACAAGCGAAAAAGAGAAATGGATAAAAGAGGAACAACTTTAATTGAAACAAAATCATACTAAATAAACACTATCAGCTGTAAAGAGTTACATTTTATAGTTACGTGATTGGAAGAAGTCACGCTTATTAAAAAAATAATAATAAAAAATAAAAAAATATGTAGAAAAACTTTAACTTTGTACATTCGTGATTGCCAAGTTACCTTTCTTCAAAGAACAACCCCGAGCAATGTTCAGTTGTTCCTTACATATCGGAAAAGTTGAGATTTAAAACGTATTTCTTCTAAAGCCATCCTTTTCCTGGCGCCACAAAGACATTTGCGTTGAAGAATAGACATATGTAGTAGGGGTGTTCATCAGTTTGGTTATTGGTTTGTTCGGTTTATTCGGTTCGGTTAATAAAATTTTCTGGGTATAACCGAGAACCGAACCGGACAGAATAACCGAAAACCAAACTCTCATAACCGAAAACCGAACCAAATAACCCGAATTACATAATTTTAATTATTTATTTATTTATTTATATAGATTTTTAGCAAAAAAAAAATCAAACTTGAAAAATGTTATATTTATAGTATGAAAGAGTTTTAATATATTTTTTTTATGTAAATATATAAAAAAAATATTTATATTTATTTGAATTCAGTTTTCGATTTAGATTGCTAGAACTATAACCAAATCAAGAACCGTATATATAATTTGGTTTGGTTCGGTTTTAGCAATTTGGTTCGATTCTGAAGTTCGATTCGATTTGGTTTATTTGAGTATTACCCAACCCATGAACACCCCTAGTCCCTAGACTTGTAAAATGTTAACTGCGTTGGTGGGATGATAAGCAACTTGGGCCGGATAGTAGTAAACTGGTTGGGCCGATTGTGGGTAATTTGGATGTTGGGTTGTTGACGGACTAGAGAAACAAACACATTGGCAAACGAGGGTGTAGAGTGAAAAGCCACAGGATGGTTAACTCCAATAAGATTTTGAAAGTAGGAGTAATATTTGATGGTGCACTATTACTAGGTCCATTACAACCCAATTTAGCCAAAAGTCCTTGTAAAGTTAAGATATCAGTGTGTCAAAGTGGAAGATGATGAACCATTCGAACTAGAACCATGACTCGGCAACAAAGAAGAATTACCGTGAACGCCATTATGAAGAAACTTGCAATACTCACCAAAACGAAAAGAACCCTTACTAAAATAGAAGCAAGGTTTGTTTACCTTTTCCATAGAGGGAGTAGAACCCCGCGTATTGGGACCCGAGTTAGCCAACAAAACCATCGGTGACGAGGAAGTAGAATCTACAAAAGCTTCAATGTACGAGTTCGAATTTTTTATTCCATGTTTGCAATCGAGGATACTAAGCTTGGAATCAAAATTTGCTAAAAAAAAAGCTTGGAATCAATCGCTCTAAATGTCAACTTCTCTTTAGCAAGAAGGCCTGTGAAAGTGTGAAGCATCAAGGATGGCCTTAAATGTTGGTGGTAATTCGCCCAGCAGCAGGGTAAAATAATCAGTAGCAATGCAATACCATTAGGTGGTTATCGGATATCACTTAAAATCGTGTTATCACTTTCCAAAAAAAATTATTCGACCCTATGCCTGGGTTACACGAATATCTAATTGGGATAAGACCAAATGTTAGTTATTGAATTAGGCATAATCAATAACCCTTGCGCATATAAGTGTTTTAGCTATCTGTTTGTTTCTCTTGGTTTTGTATCTCTTCATGGTGATGATGACGATCTCTATTTATAGTAGAGAACACTCACTCCTAGTCAATGGACTTTATGAGTAATTAACGGCCAATTAATCACCCATAAAAAGCTTTCATTATCATAGGAATAGTGGTTACATGACCAATTAAGCGTGGTAATAAAGCGGTCATAACCGCCACTTGAATGAGTCAAAATTTACACAAATTAATTCTTTGACACTACCGTAGGAACCATTACACTAGCGGCGAGAACCAATACACTACCAAGTAGGAACCATCGAGAACCAATACACTACCAAGTAGGAACCATCGATTACTACAATAGCAGTAGTAACCAATACACTAGCAGTACTAACAACTATTGAGTCAGGTGTTCAGGGACCTCATGGGTGTACACTCCGTATCTCCTTACACAAAACCGGATGTGAACTAATCTCACAAGTGCACTAAATTTTCCAACAATCCTCCCCAAATTTAGTTCACTTCCTTTGCATGAAAAACAAACATCAAACAAAACATGTGCATAAACGAAAATATATTGAGGATTGAATTTCCATCTTAGTACATTACACGTTCAAATATTCGAGAATCAGGGTGTTCTAAGAATTGAACCCACCCATTTGAATACCTGAAGATAAAATGCACACAAGTTTTCAAACACTTAAAAGCTCCTGATACTAAACAAGCCATGTGTCCATATCCAAATTCATAAATGTTGTAAGAGCCAAAAGTCCAAAGCTCCACAGGCGGCAAAACTTCAACATTCACATAGGTGGTTCATGCTCTGCCAAGCACTTTTCAAAGAAAATTAACCATTAAGTAAAGACTTCATCCTCCTTTTCAAGAGTTACGAGCACAACCTTGGGATGTAAATAAAACATGTGCTCCAGTTCACCGAATGTTCACTTTCCACATTGAACTCAGCTCCCAAGTTTCCTCAGGAGGGAGTTGGTCTTCTTAGCATTCAGTGACTAAGTTGAACTTAAACACATCCCTTTAGCAGACTTTATAACCAAGTCTCTAGCCAAACCCTTCGTCAATTGATCAGCTAAATTTTGTTGAGATCTAACAAACTCTATAGATACCACCCCATTCATGATAAGCTCACGAATCATGCTATGTCTGACACCTAAGTGTCTAGACTTCCCATTGTACATTTGGCTATATGCATTTGCCAATGTAGTTGCACTATCACAACGGATAGAAATAGGTGTTATAGGTTTTGGCCACAATGGAATCTCAAAGCAAAATTTTCAACCATTCGGTTTCTTTACCGGTGCTAAGGCCACAAATTGATTCCATTGTTGAGCGGGTGATGCAAGTTTGCTTCTTGGATGCCCAAGAAATTGCACCTCCACCAAGTAGAATACCCACCACCGGTGAGCAATTGTCTTGATGTTCTTGATCCAACTTGCATCGGTGTATCCTTCTAACATGTGAAGGATAACCAATATATGAGACTATAATCCATAATTCTCTTGATACTTTAGTACCCTCGAATCGCTTGCCGATGATGAGCACTAGGATTACTAGTATACATGCTCGCTTTTCCCACCGCAAAAGCAATATCGGGTCTTGTACAAGTCATGGCATACATCAAGCACCAATTACCTAGAATACTCAAGTTGAGATACAACCTTGCCTTTATTAGGCATCAATTTCTCAAGTATCCATAGGTGTACTCATCGAGTACAATCAAAGTAATTGAATTTCCTCAACACTTTCTCAATATAATGAGGCCGAGATAGAAATTCTTTTACTTTCATGTTTAATCCTTATACCAAGGATAACATCAGCCTCCCCATGTCCTTCATGGAGGACCTTGATGACAAAAATTCCTTTGTCGGTCAACTGATTTTGGTCGGTGCAAAGATCAACATGTCATCAACATATAGGCAAATGATGACTCCTTTACATTCATCAAATTTGCTATATATACATTTGTCGATGGTTAAGTAAATAACCATTAGCCAAAACCACTTCATCAAATTTTTAATGCCATTGCTTAGGTGTCCTTTAGTCCATAAAGAGACTTAATCGGTTACACACCTTGTTTTCATTGCCGGCAAGATGAAGCCACGAGGTTGGTTCATATAAACCTCCTCATTTCACCATTCAAGAAAGTCGTCTTCACATCCATCGATGAATAATCGATTGTGAATTGATGCCAAAGCAATCAGCAATCTAATGGTACCGATACGAGCCATTGGGGCATAAGTATCAAAGTAGCCAATTCCTGACTTTTGTTTAAAGCCTTGAATGACTAGTCTAGCCTTGAACTTTTCAATAGTTCCATCTACCTTTATTTTCCTTTTGAAAATCCATTTGCAACCCGGAGGCTTGCAACCGGTGGTAGATCAACCAACACCAAGTGTTGTTCCCGTGATGGAATCCATCTCATCATTGATTGCTTCTTTCCGTAAAGTATATCCTGGGACTTCATTGCTTCTTCAAATGTCTTGGGATCATCCTCAACAATGAAGCAATATGAGTATTGGTCAGAGACTTCATCCATTGTTCCTTCAATTAAGTATAATTGAAACTCAGGTCCAAATGACTTTGGATTCCTGACCCTTTTGCTCTTTATGAGCATAGGTTCAGGTTGTTGAACCACAACCTCATCAGGGACCTCTGATGGTTCTTCATCAGGGACCTCTGATATACCAATGTCATGAGTTCCATTAGGAATCCTTTGACTTGGTCTAGGGACTGATGAGAATCTATTCTCATCAAACATTGCATCCCTTGATTCAATTATGGAGTTAATTGAAACATATTCATTAGGTTCAATAACATAGAACCTAAAAGCCTTGGAATGCTTAGAATATCCAATAAAAATGCAATCAATGCCTCTTTCACCCAAAGTTTTCACTTTGGATCGTGGAGTCTTACAACGACCCTACAACCCTAAACCACGAGATAGTTCGGGTTGGGTTTTCTTTTAGTCGAGTTCATAAGGGGTAACCTTATTCCTTTGTTGGGAACCCTATTTAATAAATAGCAAGTCGTTAACATAGCTTTACCCCGAACCCTTGACTCGGTCTGAATAGGACAACATGGAATTAACCGTCTCCTTTAGCACCTGTTTTCCTTTCGTAAGTACCATTTCTTGAGGAGTATAGGGTGAAGTCGTTTCATGGATTATACCAACAGATCGAAAATCTGAGTATCCATGTACTCACCTCCCTATCGGTCCTTAATCTTTTGATTAGGGACCCAAGTTGTAATTCAACTTCGCTTTAAATACTTTGAATTTATCTAATGCTTCATCCTTAGTATGTAATAGATAGACATAACAAAACCTAAAAGCATCATCAATAAATGTCACAAAGTATTATTCCCCAAAGAGGGAGTGGCATGCAAGTCACACAGGTCAATGTGTATTAGCTCCAAGAGCTTAGTTTCACGTTTAACACCCTGAAAAGGTTTCTTAGTTATCTTGGTCAACATGCAAGTTTTACACTTTTCAGTGTCCATGTCAAATGCTGGGATTAACCCATCCTTAGACATATCTTGCATCCTTTTATAGTGTACATGGCCAAGTCTAGCATGCCATAGGGTAGAGTCAGTCAGGTCAGTGGTGGTCACAAAGGCTGAAATAACACTATCAGTGACAATATTAAGCTTGGACATTTGATTACACAAATAACCAAAACCAATAAACACACCATGCTTAGATAGAACAAATTTATCAGATTCAGTAACTTGTTTATATCCATGATTATTCAAAACACTACTTGAAACCAAGTTCTTCCTTATATTAGGAACATGAATAACATTAAACAAAGTTAAAATCTTTCAAGAACTAAACTTAAGATCTACACAACCACGACCATGCACCAAGGTCGTTGACTCATTTCCCATGTGAAGAATCGAACCATCATTCGTGACTCATAAGTCATGAACCGCCTTCTATCTTTGCACATGAGCAGTTGCTCGAGTCAAACCACTACGCAACATCATCATCCTGCACATAATAAGATTCGAGATACATATGTAACATAATAAATCTAAAAGACTTATTAAACATATTTCGACCTTTCGGTGAGTTGGTAGAACCACCACTCCCGAACCATTAGTGCTGATCCATTGGCTTTACCACCGCCTTAACACCTTTGCAATCCCTTTTAATGTGACCGGTTTGCCACATTTCCAACAAGTAGGTGTTGCCTTCTTGTTAGGATCCGCCTTGTGTTATCATGATGTTTACGTTTGCCTTTGTTGTCATTGTACCGGTGGAGTTGTTATGCTCCACCATATTGACAACAGATGCACCAATATCATTGCTAATTTTGGCTTGTCCTTATCACGCACCACGAGAGATTCCTCAATGCGCAGATGATTTGAACTCAACCGAGTTAACTCATCCTTTTATGTTTCAAGGTATGCTTGAAATCTTTCCAAGAAGGAGGGAGTTTATCAATGACACAAGAGACTTGAATAGCCTCATCCATGTGCATATTGTGTTGTGTAAACCTTCCAAGTATACCAAAGTTCATTGTATTGTTCCATAACCGGTCTTGAATCGGTCATTTTGTAATTTGTGAAATTACTTACAAGGAACTTCTTACTTGATGCATCCTCGACCATATATTTGACATCCAAGGAATCCATAGTTCTTTGAAAGATTCAAAGTTCTGATAAATGTCAAATAGAGAATTAGACATACCATTGAGAATTAAACCTCTGCAAATGTAGTCATCATTCTCCCATTTGCTCCTCCTCCTGATCTGTTCCACAATAGCATCATCCCCATCATCAGGAATAGGAGTGGTTAGCACATACACCACGCTCATGCTGGAAAGCAAGAAGTGCATCTTCTTCTGCCATCTCCTGAAGTCCACCCCTTCAAACTTTTTGAGCTTGGCAAAGTTTGAAGCCATGTGTTTCATTGCAGCAGCAGCCATTGATTATCACAATTAGTTTACTTTGATTGTTGGTGGTAATTCACCCAACAACAGCGTAAGATAATCAGTAGCAATGCAATACCACTAGATGGTTACCGGATATCACTTGGAATCATGTTATCACTTTCCAAAGTAAACTATTCGACCCTATGCCTGGGTTACACGAATATCTACTTGGGATAATACCAAATGTTAGTTATTGAATTAGGCACAATCAATAACCCTTGCGCTTATAAGTGTTTTAGCTATCTGTTTGTTTCTTCTGGTTTTGTATCTTTTCATGCTGATGATGACGATCTCTATTTATAGTAGAGAACACTCACTCCTAGTCAATGGACTTTATGAGTAATTAACGACCAATTAATCACCCATAAAAAGCTTCCATTATCATAGGAATAGTGGTTACATGACCATTAAGCGTGGTAATAAAGCGGTCATAACCACATGAATTAGTCAAAATGCATACAAATTAATTCATCGCAACACTACCAAGAGGAACCAATACACTACCAAGGTAGGAACCATCGATTACTACACTAGCAGTAGTAACCAATACACTAGCGGAAGGAACCAATACACTACCAAGATGAACCATCGATTACTACAATAGCGGTAGTAACCAATACACTAGCAGATTATTAACCACTATTGAGTCGGTGTTCGGGGACCTCATGGGTGTCTAATTCGCACTTCCTTACCCAAAACCAGATGTGAACTAATCTCACAAGTGCACTAAATTTTCCAACATTAAAAGGATGGGATAAATGAATTTCTATTGTATAATGGGTTGAACAATCTTGGTGGCCATCAAAATTAGTGATCGGGCCCGTGCGGTTGAAGAGCTCATAGTCACAGATTCACAGCCTCCTCACATGTTGTAGTTGTATTGTATCTATATATAAAACAAGGGATTGTCTAACGGGAAAGTTATTATAAAATGAAACTTTGAGTTTATTGAATTAAAAATTAGACTTAATTATGATAATTTACGAGTTTAGTTAATGTGTATTAAATGTAATTTGTACTTTAGAAAGAAAGTTTGTGTTTAATAAATGCGGTTTAACCAGTACCTTAAGGGTACTTGTTATACAAACTCGTATAACAATTAGTGTTGACGGTATATAGTTTTTATAAAATTTGGTTATCTGAATATTGTTCGTGTATTTTTTGTAGGTGACGGTTACTATGTACAATTTTAGAGAACTTAATTATTTAATATATTATAAACATATTATATTAATTTTAGTTTGTATAAGAAAAATGCTAATTTTAGAAAAATGAAAAAGGAAAGTTGAAAAAAAAACATAAATGTGATGTTTAAATTGCGTTGTAGGTGAAAGTAAACATTTAAAAGTTTTGACGATACTATATATAAAGCATGAACCTGATGTTAAATTTTTGAAAATTCAACACATTGAATTATTAAACTACCTTTCGGATACTTTTGAAAATTAAAAAATAATAATAATAATCCTTTAATGTTTCCATATAGTTTCCATATTACATAATCATCACTTCCAGAATTATAGAATCATAATCTCACATTACATAATTGAACAGTTGGAACCACATTTTACTAAGTAAATCAATTATGCATACTCATTTTTCGTAAATTTGTGTGTATGCTATAATATATATATCACATTCGCGATGACGTTTTTATTTTAATATATATGTTTGTAAGATGATACTTATTTTGTTGTTTTATGGCGTAGCTATTTCTTGTATAACATTTGATCATAACAAATGAAATTGCAGGTTATCCGTCGACACAACGCGCGTGTACCTAGTTTATTATAGTAAAATTACTTTACTCATTTTGTAAAGAATAATAATACTAACGGAAAATAATAAATACTAACGAAAAAAAAAAAAAAAAAAAAAAAAAAGTTTAGCGATGCATTATAAGCCGCTTATTATGTTATAAACCATTATTAAAGGTTTTAAGGAAAATAGTTTTCTCTTTTTATATAGCAGAGACTATGTACTTGTAGGGGCGGACGGCCCTCTCAAAATTTACGGCACATAATGTAAATATTATAGGTTTTATGGGTAATTTAGTTGAGGTTACAAACAAATCTCTGATTCGACCCCTCCAAAATAAATTCAGCCCGCCAAAATAAATAGTCAAGTTCCGCCACTGTGTACTTTGAATTAGCGGCATCGAATGCAAGCTCTGATAAAGTTTTATCTGATTTATGGACTACAACGACCTAAAGTAGCTAAATAAGTAGTTAAAGTAAGCTCCTGCTCCATGTGTCAGTAATAGAAAAAGATTGGATCGGGAAAGACCATGGAGGTTGACAAACCAGTGCTGTTGGGGAAGCCTCTCGGTAAAGAAAAATAATAAATACTAACGGAAAATCAAAGAAAAAACGGTTTCGTGATGCATTATAAGCCGCTTATTATGTTATAAACCATTATTAAAAGTTTGAGCTTACTAGCTTATCCAAACACTTCAATAGCTTATTTTGGTTATTTCAACTTATAAGCTCCATAAAAAAAGCTAAAACAAACATACCTGTAGTGTTAGGATTTGCTTATTTCACGTTTTTCTTTTTTAAGATTATAACCATAAATAAGCAAATTGGTCCCTCTACTCTAAAGTAAAGTAAAGTAATTACCAATCCGCTTTTTCGCGGGTTATAGGGCCTAATCTGCCTTCCACAAACAGATGTTTAATTATTTTTGATATGTTATATAACAACAATCAATTTGGCACTTTCAGTTGCGAATTGTGCACGTTTTTTTTCATCAGTTTTGTTTATGCAGTATATGAAATATTTTAACTCGGTAAGAGTTAATCAATTGTGTACTTTTATATGCATTGGTATCTATACCTTCCCGGAATAAAATTTATTTATATGAGTTGCGCTGACGTACAACAATGTTTTGAATCTTTTGAGCCATTAACTTACGGTTAACTCAGCAAAGCCGATCTCAACGCTTCCAACGTATACAATACTATCGTATACAAATGCTTCGTGACAACGCGCATCCTCGTTCTATAAACATGTTGAAACAAATAATGTATGTTGAAGAAGATAATTAAACTGAATTGAAGAAGGTATGTGCATATGTAAGTATTTATTTATTGTCATATTTAGTTTGCATGCATGTTACAATTAATTTTGAGTATGGTGATCCTTTAAATTTGAGATCATTGATTAATTTTCATTTCTAGCTACCACGTGATTTTCAGGGGTCTATAAGATCAACCTTTATTACTCCATAGATGGGCCTAATTAGTTAGACCTAAAGAAGGCTTAAGAACAATGTGATGACACCTGTTATTGTTTAGTTCCCGATCATAAATATATTTTTTATTCCTAATTCATCTTTCATAACAATAAAATAACTGAAACGCCACTATCTTTTCTTTGTTTCTCAATCTCTCATGATGGTTTCATGCCTCCTGATCTCATCTTCCTCCTTTGCATCGCAACTCAATGATGACTCTCAACCTATTTTGTGTCGTCTTTATACCTTTCCATTGCCTACTTGTTACTCTCATTGAGTTCATTTGTAAATCCTAATTGATGTTTTAAATGATTAAAAAAATGTTCTTGGTGCAAACAGCAAAGGTTTAAAAGATTCAAGCCGTTGCTATAATGCTATATCTTTACAGTCAACCTTGCAACCATCAATGAAATTCTTCCATATGAATTTTTTGACATAAGTTTCCCTAATATATGTGTTTCTTATATATTGAAACTATATCACTACATGCATGTTTTTTGTAATTCGGCCACATATATGAAACCAGAATATGCTTAATACCTACAAAAGTATTTTGTGTTTGTTATAATTGAATGACAGGTAAATGAGAATAAAAATGGTTTATGTCATATGAGGGACAAGGTCATTCTAAAGATCCATGTGGTTAATTGGAGTTTTGTTATTCTTTTTTTTTTGAACGGCGGCTTTTATTAAGGCTAGCAAAAGCTAGAAAAGAAGCTTACAAAGAAGTAGTCAAAACTAAAAGGGTTTTTAACCAATCTATCCAACTAAACATAAGCTCAGGATTTCTAGAAGAAATCCATAAAAAAGATTGAGAAATAATAGCATCCCATATCATCGCCTTCTTAGGAGGAGAACTAGAGAAAAGCAAGCGATTACGAAAGCTCCAAATATACCACAAAAGCGTTCCCCCAACGCCTTCAAGAAACAAGCGCGCCCTATTAGGGATATGCAAAGAATCAAGCCAATCGTACCACTCTATAATGTTAGCGCATATCGGAATATCCAACTCCCACCATTTCACCAATAAAGCCCACAAATCTCTTGCCATCTCACAATTGAAGAAGATGTGATTAACCGTTTCGACATCACCATGACATATAGGGCAGAGAACGGAACAAATATCTATACCTTTTCTGTCTAGGTTAACTCTAGACGGAAGTTTGTTGAGATTCAATCTCCACAAAAACACGTTAACTTTTATAGGAATGCACTTAATCCAACGAGTAGCAACAACATCCACTTCCAAAAAGCAATCATCAACCAAGGTGCGAGCCGAAGCAACAGTAAACTCACGACAGCCATTATGCAACCAATGCCAAGAGTCTCCTTGATCCGAGAGAGATACATTCCCTATAGCAGCAAGCAAGTGATCGAATTGAGTTTGCTCAGCTCCTCCTCTCGGGTTACGCCTAAGAGCACCACTCCAATCGCTAATATGAACTCGATTCGCTACAAAACAATTTTTATCCATGTCGAGCATGTACACTCGAGGAAATTAAATTTTGAGCGGCAAAGTCCCACACCAGGTATCAAACCAAAAACGAGTTGACGCCCCATTTCCAATCTTCCTGGAGCATAAAGCAAAAAGATCCACTCCTTTCTGCTTGAGTTTACTAATCGAAGACCAAATGGCTCCCCAAGTACTAACACTAGAACGACGAGTAGGAGAAGCATTAATACCACCACAAAGACCATAAACATTCTGAATTATACGAACCCACAGATCAGTAGGGCGGGTTAGAAACCTCCAAATCCATTTAAAAAGAAGCCCGATGTTCAGCCCGTATATGCTACCAATACCAAGACCACCATGGTTCTTGCTCGCTAAACATCTCTTCCATTTCACCCATGTCATCTTTTTGTCACCTTGATCACAACCAATAAAGAATTTGTTTCGCATAGATTCCAGCTTGTTACGAATAGCAGTAGGCATCAAGTAAATAGACATGTAGTAAGTGGGGAGGTTACCAAGCACCGATTTGATGAGCGATAAGCGACCTCCAACCAAGAGTAATCGAGCTTTCCATAATGAAAGTTTAGAAGAAAATTTATGAATAATAATATTCCAATTCGAGCACCTGGACATGTTACACCCAATTGGAACGCCAAGGTATTTTAGAGGAAACTTAGCCACCCTGCATCCAATAACGTTCGTTATGCATGAAACCTCATCATCCGAAACTCCGATGCCTATAACATTACTTTTGTGAACATTAATCTTGAGCCCGGATATTAAGAAGAAACAACGAAGCATGCAAATCAAATTATGAGCATTAATCCTAGACCATTCTCCAAAAAATATGACATCATCCGCGTACATAAGGTGCGAAATAGACATGTTATCCCCGACCAATGAAGGCACCTTTAAATAAACCAAGATCCTCCGCCTTACACGTAAAAGCATGAAGACCTTCCATAGCCAAAATAAAAAGGAACAGTGAAAGAGGATCCCCTTGCCTTTGGCCCTTAAAGACCTCAAATTCAGCTGTAGGAGATCCGTTAACTAAAATTGAAGATCTAGCATTTCGAAGACAACCTTGAATCCAAGAGCGCCATTTGAGACCAAAGCCAAGATTTTCCATAATCAATTCCAAAAAATCCCAACGTAAAGAATCGAAAGCTTTCTCAAAGTCGACTTTGAAAACCATGAGCTCTTTATTACGTTCTCGATACCACGCCAAGACTTCATTTAAAATAAGAGGACCATCAAGAATATTTCTACCTTTGATGAACACCGATTGTACCGGGTTAATACAACTTCCAATCACCCCACTAAGCCTATTAGCTAAAATTTTACCAATAATTTTGTATTGGCATCCTATTAGACTAATAGGTCTAAAGTCTGTGATGTACATGGCATTATGAACTTTCGGGATCAATGCTATAAAGGAAGAATTGCACCCTTTAGGAAAGGATTTAGTACGAAAGAATTCTTGCACAAAGCGAACAACATCACCTTCAATCAGATCCCAGAAAGTAGTAAAAAACTTGAACGTGAATCCATCAGGACCAAGCACGATCACCACCACAATCCAAAATAGCTTTTTTGATTTCCTCACGAGAAATTTGTCGTTCCAAGTTATCACGTTGACAAGAGGAAAGCGGGTTAAGCATGTCAGCATCTAAAGAAGGAGAAATACCAGTAGTCTATTTAAAGCGAGAACGAAAGTGATCAAAAAACTCAGCCTTAACAAGATCAGGCTCCTCTATCCAATCGCCATTCTCAAGAATTCATTTAATAGCCAATTGACGCCTTTTTTTCTTTAGCATGCCATGAAAAAAACCCGTGTTCTCGTCACCCTCTAAAGCCCACTTTATCTTAGATTTTTGGGCTAAGTCTTTAGTTTTCAAACGATTTAACTCTCCCAAGATTTTTAAGGAGTCTTTACGATTAGTGAAGTCCACCTCGCTAGCACATCCTTGATCAATCTTTAAATCTATAGAAGAAAGCCGTTGTTGATGTTCTTTCTTAAGATTATAAGAAGCAGATTTTTTCAAAGCCACCCATTCCCGAATGATTTGTTTAAGGTTTTGAAGTTTTTTCTTAAACGCAACCATACCATTAGTATCAACAATACCATCATTACTCCAAGTATTGATGATCAAATCTTTGAAACCATCCATATCCAACCAAGAGTGAAAAAATCGAAATGGAGTAGGGCCATAGTCAACCTCAAACTCTTTAAGAAGAATAGGACGGTGATCAGGAATGCCTTTCTCCAAAACAACACCTGTAGTATGAGGAAATTTTTCATAGAAGCTTTCTGAAACCAAAAAACGATCTAGTTTACTCATTTTTTTATCCCCATTTGTTGGTCCAGGTGTAATTGTAACCACCCAAAGGGATGTCAATAAGGGAAGCATCCGTGATAAACTCATTAAATAAACCAGCTTGTCTATCATAAAAAACCGAACCATACCTTTCACCAGCATGTCTAACTTCGTTAAAATCTCCCATAACAACCAGAATAGCATCCCAAGTAACCATCAAGTTAGACAAAGAAGACCATAAAGCAATCTTACTTACTGTGTTTTGTGGCGCATATACAACAATCCACCTTATTTGAACATCACCCGGAATCCAAAGACCATCAACAACCACATAATTTTCGTTACAAAGAATTTTATGCTTAACGAAAATTGTATTGTTCCATATACAAAGAATACCCCCAGATGGCCTCTAGCAGAGGAAGAAGCAAAATCGCAATGTGTATTACCCCAAGCCTGACGAATCATCCAAAGATCAAATTGAAGCATTTTAGTCTCCTGAATACCTAAGAAATTAACCTTATGCAAGTTACATAAATCATTAACCCATCTCCTTTTATTAAGGTCTCCAAAACCTTGAACATTTATTGATAGACAATTCATTTGGGAACAGTAGCATCTCCTTTTTCTGCAACAAGAGAAGCGAGGGTACTTTCACGACCCTCCATATTAAGACCAAGGGCCAAGCCAACCTTGATCGTTTCCTCTAGACGTTCAAGCATGGAAAATCCTGTAAACTTTAAAGAAGCACCATCTTCAGAGTTGATATGGGAAGTGTCAGATACTTGATGTTTACCTGTTGAAGCCGGAGTAAACCCAGGAGGAAATTGGAGTTTTGTTATTCATAAACTAAAATCAAATAAAAGATTTAGCAGTCGCAATTTACGGGTGAACAATAGAAATAAATCTGTTAAATCATAAGTTAGAGAGAGCATAAGTCAATAAAGTGTACGATGATAATGAAAACATGCTACTCCGGTAATAAAGGGCAAATTAGAAATTACATAAATTGTTGGCTTAATTCTTACTATGATGACAAGTGGCCCAGTCAAAGAGTTATGCTTGATTTTAGGTCAATTAATTAGGTTCATTTATCAAAACTCATTTTTGAATGAATTAAGTCTAATTGCAATATTAAATGCCTACGCACTCAATGTTAATGACTCGCTACAACAAATTTTTCACTTTCACGCTTTTTATAATTCGCACTGTATCGTGAACTTTTTTTTTAAGATATCACATTTAAAAGCGTGACTAATTGTTTCAAAACCCTCACGTTTAAAAAGCGTAAAGAATTTCAATGTCACATTTAAAAGTTTGAAGAATTGTTTTAAACCACACACTTAAAAGTGTGAAAAATATTTGTAAAGCTTGACACACAAAATTGTGAAAATATTTGTTACACCCAATTGGTTCACACACAAACTCGTGTGAACTTTTTGATTTTTTACACTTTAAAATAGGGCAAATCACTTGAAAATGTAGTCAACTTGTCACTTTTTATGGTAGTATGCAGTTATCTTTTTTTTTTCTTCACATTCTATCACTAAACCTGCATCGTTAGTCCTTTGTGTGTACCCGTTACCTGCTAATACTGCATCGTTAGTCCTTTATACTAACGACCGTTAATAAATAACTTAAAGTTTAGTTATCTTACGCTAAACTTGCACCGTTAATCCTTTTTACTAACGGCCGTTAACAAATAGCTTAAAATTCGGTTTTCTTACGTTTTCGTCCATTTTTACACAGTTTCATTCGTTTTTGCGCGTTTTCGTCCGTTTTTCCACGTTTTCGTCTGTTTTTATACGTTTTCATCACGTTTTCGTTTGTTTTTAGATGTTTTCATCCGTTTTAACACGTTTTCGCTCATTTTTGCGCATTTTCGACCATTTTTACACATTTTCATATGTTTTTGTACATTCTTATCCGTTTTTAGATGTACAAAAATGTGTAGAAATATACAAAAAAGTATAAAAATCTATTAATTATTGGTTTTCTTGTGTTTTCGTCCGTTTTTACATATTTTTGTCCGTTTTTACACGTTTTCGTCCGTTTCTACACGTTTTCATTCGTTTTTGCACGTTTTCATCCGTTTTTCCACGTTTTTGTTCGTTTTTACAAATTTTCATACGTTTTTGTACATTCTTATCCATTTTTAGCTATATAAAAGCATATAGAAATTTACAAATGTAATCACCCGCATTTTCAGGTTACTTTTCATTTTCAAATTACTATTCACTTTCATTATTTATCCCGTAAATATTTTTTGTCTTTATCTTACTATCATGACAAGATAAATAAAACTCGACAATTCGTCCTGACGACGTAAGTTGAATCCATTCAAAACCAATTTCACAAAACCGTGACTAAGAATTACTTTAGGGTTTAAAGATCATTCGGGCATCCCGATATATCCATAAAACACTGTAAACATTAGAAATATGTAATTCTACCATTTTCCGACAATTCCACAAATGTTGGAATTTTACGTTTTCCAGTTCTGCGTTTTACGCAATTTACGCTTTTTTAACCCGCGTTTCCAGCTTTAGACAGCGTTTTAGCACCCAATGAGACTTATCACTCATTTTATATTTTTATATGGAGTGTAATGATGAGTTTCATCATTCCTGCAAGTTTTGTATTTTTACGATACCCGGTTTTACGTTTTATGGCTTAACAAATTACGGTTGGCATTTAACGGAACCAAAACACATCATAACACCAAGATATTATCAACACATAATATCTCATCCCACTCACTCAATATGACAGCCCATATGAGGTGAGTCACCTTAGTTGTGGCTTCATCTAATCCCTTTTGCATGAAAACTCATACATGTGTCCTTAATTCAACCATGGTTATTATCTAACCTAATACATGGTTAACCAAAACTCCTCTCCTATAAATAGCAAGTAAAAGACTTCACAAAACCCTCATCTTCCCCTATCTTTGTCGTTTTTATCAAAATACCAACATACATCTCATGCTTTGATTCATGACTCCAAGTTGATGCTAAGAAAGTTGCAAGTAACAAGTTACTACATCAAATCTCTAGCTAGTTTAAGTGATCTTCTTGAGTTTAAATCCACTCAAGTCACTTAAGACTGCATCACCAATCCTTCATTATTACAAGAAGTGTAGAAGGGTACCAAGGTGTGAACAGCTTGATCAATCAAAGTCCTATCCTTACTAGTTACTCCTTTCTTTTGAAAGCCAAAAGTTGTAAGCAACTCATCACCACCACCACTCCATTATATCATGTTTATTATTACTAATCTTTTTAAATACATGCTATATATATGGTTACTATGTTGATTCATGATGTACATATACTCAAACACATATTTTAATTCACATATTGTCATAAAATTAACAAACTAGTAAACTAGTCATATTCTAAATATTCAAAGCCATTTAAAACAGCTATATATGGACTTTGTAACTTACATACTATTGTGGAAAAAATAAAATGGTAAACATAGCAAATTGAATCACCCGAAACGGACAAACGAGTCAAAAGTTATTGTAAAAAGAAGTTAGAAAACCCTATAAATGACCATTTTCATTACTGCTGAATCTGTTTTAAAATAAGTGATACTTCTGGTGCGAATCATCAAAAACTTAAAACATGAAAGTTGTCCGGAACAATGTTTTACGTCTACTGCTTGAGAACTCGGCCTGAAAAGGACAAATGATATAATTTACTGCCTAATATTTGTAAAACATTTTTTATCGGCAAAATTGGATTTTTACAAGTTAAAAATATAAAAACCATGTCATTTTTATAACTAGTTACATGTTGAATTGTTACTATAATTTCATTATTGACTATATTAGTAAGTTATGACCACTTGTAAAATATGAGAATTTGTAAAAACTAAATGTTTATAAAAACATAATAAAACTTTATAATATAATAATCCCCACTCAAAACATATATTTTACCTACTAAGTGCTACAATAGTAGGGAGCTTCATGTGAGGGGTTTCATTTGGGTAAAACGTATCGACGAGTTTGCTGGATTTGCGATTTAAAGTGTCCTAGCTCCTCGAACGTTTACTACATGACCTCTGAATTATGATGGCCCGAACGGTAGTACGATATCTATAAACTAAATACGTTTTCACATATTAAAAATGTTACTATAAACATCAAACTATAAATGACTAAATCATGATCAACATAGAGACATATATAGGATGGTTTATGTTTTCCTAAAACATTATTCCAAACCTAAGTCGTAACATTCTATTTTTAGGTTGCACGTAGAAGTTTCCCGAATTATCCATCACATCCATTAAAGTACTTAACTTCATTAAACTCTAGGTGAGTTCATAGCCCTACTTTTTATTACTTAATTGTTTTACAAACCCTTGGGTGGGGAATACATGCTATTTTTAAACCGAACACATTGCTTTGAAACTATATGCTTATCTGAATGTATTATTTGCACTAAGTACCACTGTTGCCAATCTTAAGTCCCTATTATCATGAACCATTAATCACTTGCGAGTGAACGCGAATAATGTGGATAGATCTATCGGGATTGACGAATCGCGTTTGTGTTGACCAGGTAGGCAAACAAACGCACTATATTTGAAGATCCATAGGTTTATTGGCAAATTACCTATTAGGGCAACTGTTACTATCATATCAATGTCTATTGACAAGCTGTTAACGTTTGGGTGTCATGAGCTTAGTGCAATAATATCTGTTTTGTTTTCTAAACTATGAATGTGAGACTAATTACCTCAAGTTACGAATATTGTGTTCAACTTATTTCCTAAACTCTATGAATATCACTCAACCATTGTGTTGACATTTTTAAGTATGTATTTCAGGTCCATAATGTCGAAAGCTGGCACGGAAGGACAAGGACTAAATGAAGAAGGCTATAAATATTTTATCATTCACAAAACATCAAAGACTTTATATTGATGTATTTTGTAAACAATGAAACCAACTGTGACCTATTTTGTAAACTCTGATACATTTGAATGATAAATCCTTTTTAAAACAACTCCTTTAGAGATTGTTTTCTATTATTATGACTGTTGTGCCATCGAGTAATACCCAGTTTGAATTCCGCTGCATATCATGAATTGGGGGTGTTACAGATTGGTACCAAAGCCATAGTTATAGAGAAATGAGTCAAATTAAGACTTAAACTATAACTACTTTTACAAACAAAAACATTTTATAGCCTTCCGTTCTCCGTGCCTTCCATTCTCCAGACGATTATGGACTTTCAAGACATATTATTATAACCACTAACATATTAGTATATTGATATATACACACTTGGCACATTTTGAACATTTTTAATAAACATTGAGTTTATTTTGACATCATATCCTTTTTATAGACACTATGTGTGTACCTGCATCTTCCGATTACGTTCCGGCATCACCCGAACAATTTCTAAACATTCCAATTATTCCGGAACTTGATTTTCCTGATATCAATGATGACTGCCTTGATGCCATCGATTACGACGATGAACCATACGAAGATTTGGCCGACGAAGAAGAATAGGATCCGGTTGTACCAGATTCTCCCGAATATAATGTTCAAGATTGGGTTGAACCCGAGTTTGATCAAGAGGTGGACTATGCATATGATATAATACCATTATCACCACCTCCTGCCTAGGAAACCTCTTCTGAACCTAATCTTACTACTCCTACTCAAGGACCAACATCCACTTATGAGGATGGTGGAACCTCCTCGGCAATGGCCATGAAACCCTCCCCTCAATACGACTTATATTGCCTTAAAAGAAAATGCATCGAACTACAAGTCATTACCAAAACCCTATCGCAAGAAATGAAAATACGTAAAGCAGAAACTGCTAAAACTCAAGATGAAGCTGAAAGAGCCCGCATGCGCCTCGATATATATATATCCTAGAAGAGAGCTATGTCGAGGAACGACGAGAAAATAAATCAAAAGACTCAAACATCAATTAACATCCGCTCAAATCAGTAACGACTTTGAAAGAATTGATCAAAATAGGCTAGAGAGATAGCTATACCAAGTACGATCATCGATTGCAAATACACACCCCGATATGTGTTGTATGGACATTGATAGTATTGATGTTCTTGCTATGAAAGGGGAGTCTCAACCAACACAAGAACCATCAAGCCCGAAATAGATTAGCGTATTAATAGTAACCTTTTGTAATCACTAAACTGATTAGACTCAGTTAGAAAATTCTATGTAATCCATGTAAGAGCTAGTAGTAGTAAAACATTGTAATTACTAAACTGAAAGTATCAGTTAGTAAATTTTGAAGAAGCTTGTAATAAGTTTCGATTTTGTAAATCAATCAACGTTATATGAATAAAAACTCTTGTTTTATGCTATCATGTGTTATGGTTTAAAACTCCAAAATTTATTATTTCTAACTTTTCCCACAAAAAATCATGATCTTTTTATAACTCACGATATATCTTTTATATAATTGATAGAATTATGGCGCCAAAGAAAGCAAAAGAACCTCAACCAATGACTTCAGCTACCATTGAGCGAATGATTACTACCCCAGTGAATGCGGCAATTAACGTTGAACGAGCACCATAGCCGCCGAAAATTTATCCGCCGCCAAAGCCGCCACTCTACCGCCACCGCCTACCGAAGGTGCCATACCGTCAAGCCGCTAGGCTTGCTGCCGCCGAAATCGCCGCATCATTTGAAGGTATTAGGCTTGCCGAAGCTAATACAACTAGAGGGTGCTCATACAAAGAACTTATGAGTTGAAAACCCACAAATTTCAAGGGTTCAAAAGGAGCCGTGGGTTTAACTCGATGGTTTGAAAGAATGGAGTCTGTGTTCTCAATCAACAAATGCGTTGATAGTGACAAAGTTCAATATGCCACTTGTACACTACTGGATCAGGAATTATCATGGTGGAATGCAGTTGCTCAACCAATAGGCATCCTGAATGCTTAAAAAATCTCTTGGGTTGCTCTAAAGGGTTTAATGGTCAAGGAGTATTACCATCGTAGTGAAATACAGAAGTTGGAAGTGGAGTTCTAGAACCACGTTCTCAAAGGTGTTGACATCGCAACCTACAACCGCCGATTTCAAGAATTGGCGATACTATGTCCATCAATGGTTTCGACAACTGAAAAGCTGTTAGAGAGATATATCTGGGGACTTACACCTATCATCTAGGGAAACGTGACTTCGTTTGATCCAAAGTCACTTGATGATGGTATGCGAATGTCTCGAAATCTCATGGATCAAGTGGTTCGAGCAGGAGCTATCCAGAGACAGAATCTCAATAACAACACTACCACCAACAACACCAACTACCGTAATAACAACAACAATAACAACCGAAACAACAACAACAAACGACAATGGGATAACAACCAAAGAAACACTTCCAACAACCAAAACCGCAACACCACCCATCACAATCAACATAATCAAAGGCAAGAAAATGCCAGAACCTATGCCGCTACTGCCCCAGCAGTAGGCATGGGATATATTAGACCCCACCTATATTGTAGTCAGTGCAAAGCCCATCATTTAGGTCCTTGCAAATGCAATAAATTCCAAAAAGTGGGACATCATGCTAAGGATTGTTGGGGCAAAACTGTAACAACCGGAAGCAATACTCAGCCAATAATTACATGCTTCAAGTGTGGAGAAGGAGGGCACTACAAAAGAAATTGCCCTCAAAACCGTGGCCAACAAGGCGGAGGTGCTCGTGGTAGAGCCTATGTTATGGGCAACGTTGAACCTCAACAAGACCCGAACGTAGTCACTGGTACGTTTTCACTAAATAACCATCTTGTTAAGGTCTTATTCGATTCCGGTGCTGATATGAGCTTTATATCTTCCACAATTTCACCTTTACTTAATATTACACCAACCATTATGGATACCCACTATAGTATTGAATTAGCTAACGGAAACTTAGTAAACACCAATATTGTACTCCTAAATTGTACCCTTAACCTTTTAGATCACCCATTCAGCATCAATGTCATGCCAATCGAACTTGGAAGTTTTGATGTTGTCATTGGCATGGATTGGTTGTCAAAACATCGAGCCAACATCATCTGTGGCGAAAAAGTTGTTCACATTCCTTGTAACAATGAAACTTTGGTCATCCGTGGTGATCAAAGTGGGACTCACTTAAACATCATCTCATGTATGAAAACCATGAAGTACATTGAGAAAGGATGTTACACATTTCTAGCTCATGTTACCGAGAGGAATCTAAAGAAAAACGGCTTGAAGACGTTCCTATCGCTCGTAAATTTCCTAAAGTTTCCCCTGAAGACTTACCCGGACTCCCACCATCACGCCAAGTAGAGTTTCAAATTGATTTAGTACCAGGAGCGGCGCCAGTTGCCGGAGCACCCTACAGACTAGCACCATCCGAGATGCAAGAACTGGCCAATCAACTATAATAACTTTCGGAGTTTATCCTACCTAGTTCCTCACCTTGGGGAGCTCCTGTCTTGTTTGTGAAAAAGAAAGATGGATCGTTACGAATGTGTATCGACTATCGTGAGCTAAACAAATTAAACATAAAGAACCGATACCCTTTGCCAAGAATCGACGATCTGTTCGACCAACTACAAGGTTCGACCTATTACTCAAAAATAGACCTTCGTTCGGGTTACCATCAAGTTAAGGTTCGAGAGGAAGACATTCCAAAAACAGCCTTTAGAACTCGCTATGGTCATCACGAGTTCCAAGTAATGTCATTTGGCTTGACGAATGCACCAGCAGTATTCACGGATCTCATGAATCGGGTGTGTAAGCCATACTTGGACAATTTTGTGATTGTATTCATCGATGATATTCTCATATACTCCAAAAGCGAAGAAGAACATAAAGATCATCTGAGGACGATTTTAGATTTGCTCAAGAAAGAGAAGTTGTACGCAAAATTCTCTAAATGTGTATTCTGGATGCAGTTAGTACAATTCCTTGGGCATGTTATCAATAGCACGGGCCTGCATGTTGATCCCGCTAAAATTGAGGCTATCAAGGATTGGCCAACACCTACAACACCTACAAAAATTCGTCAATTTCTAGGTTTGGCCGGTTATTATCGAAGGTTTATTGAGGGATTTTCCTCTATAGCCAAACCTTTGACTACGCTAACTCAGAAAAACAAAAAGTACATCTGGAGCGAAGATGAAGAAGAAGTGATAAGGTTTTAAAATGTACCTTTTTGAAGGGTCGTTTAAGCCCTTATTTGATCACTTTTGTATCCGTTATTACTTAATATCGTTCCTTTTCACTTTTTAGGTCTCTTGAAGGCAAATTGCTGGAATGGCACTTATTCGGACGAAAAGGCGAATATCTGAAGAAAATGGCCAAAGTCAAGAATCGAGACACTCAAGTCTTTGGCGAAAGGGGACGGCGTCGGGTTATACTTGTGGCCGTCGGAACAAGCTTTGTGACGATCAAGAGCCAAATTGCTTATTTTCAAGTGACGGCATCGGGTTTTAAAAGAGTAGGCGTCACACCGACGGCCTAGATTTGATCCAGACGGCGTCATAGACTCAAGCGGCGGTGTCACGGACATAAGGTGACGCCGTCACAATGATAACGTGGCCAAGACGAAACCCTAATAACGGCGACCCGGCGTCACAAATTAAAGGGTGACGCCACCAAAATGTAACCTTATATATAGAATTGAATTTTTAGTTTTCGATTATGCGGTTTGTGGAGTAAAACCTAAACCGAAACAAGGTCGTCTTGTACAAGACTTTAGGATTCCATACCCTATCTTACATCAAGGTAAGTGTTTTACTTCATTAATTTAATTATGTCTTCAATTGATTGTGTGTATGCTTGCATGTTCCCCATGTGCGGCTAATTTACTTGTGTGTTTGCTTAGGTAATATGAAACTTAGTTATTGAATATTGATTGGTTGTCTCTTATCTTAATTGTGATTGACCTAGTATTGCGATAGGTCATTCGTTGTGTTTTTAATGCTTGATTAATCTTTGTTGAACCTAAGTTTATAATCACCTAGAGTAATTGTAGGCTATACATCCAAAGAATACCTTAGAGTTAAAGTTTATAAATCCTAGAGATTTTGTAGTCATTAACCTTTGGTAGCTTCAAAGAGTTAGGGATAAACGCATACCCTACGACCTTAGAGACACAACGCGATTAAGAATAAGGACGTGACAATTCAACCATCAATAGGAGATAACTAGGAAGTAATAAAGCCTAAGCAAATACATTTTAACTATCATACGAGCACACAACAATAGACATAGACTACCCTAGCTTAGTTTATTAGAATAGATAATATTAGAGTAATCGGTGAAATACCAACCCCAAATCAAAACCCCGAGATTCACCTTTCCATTTCCTAAAAATATATAAAAAAGATAAAAATAATCTTCCTCAACCCCAACCTTAGCGTAGTAACTTCTCACTAGCATTCCTATTCCCTAGAGAACAATATCAATTCCGTGCCTTACCCTAATACTACACTACAATGATTAGGTTCATTTGCTAGGGTGTTGAAAAACTTGCTCGATGAAAGGAAGTTCCTTTGACCCCGAACGCGTGTAAGCGTATCAAGTTTTAGGCGCCGCTACGGGAATAGAATAGCTAGTTAGAGTCCACCTCATTTAGGTTTCCTTGCTTGATTCCTATCAAGTAAGCTTTTTTCTCATTTTTAGCTTCCTCGTAGTCTATCACCCTTCTTCGTGACCTTTGTTAGTAACCCCATCACTTTTCATCATGGAAGGTGATAACCAACCACCACTCATCAACCCACCACCAAATGACCCGCAAAGAGGCCGTACTCTTGGTGAATACTCGAGACCAAGCCAACTAGGCTATAGAAACACCATTGAGCTTCCCGACCAAGCCCAAACTATGGCCCTGCGATCCGACACCATCCGGTTGGTTCAAAATGGATGTGCATTCCATGGACTTCGTTCCGAAGATCCTAATCAACATCTTAAGGATTTCTTAAAATTGTCGATTCCATCGACCTCGATGCTACTACTCGGGAGACCACGCGTCTGCGTCTCTTCCAATTCTCTCTCACGGGACCAAGCTAGTAATTGGCTTGAGCGACTTCGCCACTCCATCTCAAGTTGGGATGATCTCACCTCTCGCTTCCTTGCCCAATTTTTCCCACCGGGAGAACTACTAAGCTTAGGAATGATATCTTGATGTTCCAACAACGTCAAGGTGAATCTCTCTACGAAGCATGGACTCGATTCAAGGACTTACTCCATAGAGTCCCTCATCACGGCATTGAACTTTGGCTTCAAGTCCAACTCTTCTACGATCATGTCAACTTCCCCACTAAGCGATCCATTGACCAAGCGGCCGGTGGAAAACTTAGTGATCTCACCGCAGAAGAATCATGGGGTATAATAGAGGACCTTGCTCGCTATGACAACGAAAGTTGGAATGACCCCCGTGAGTTGCCTAAAACCGTAAAGGCAATCTCCTTGCCTTCCCTTGACTCACAACCTTCCGACCGTAGGATGCTCGAGCTTGAAGATCAAGTTAAATTCCTAATGAGCTCCTACGAAAATCCTAAGTCTTCACAACAAGTGAACAAAATCACTCTACCTTGTGAATTGTGTAGTGGTTCCCACGACACTCGAGATTGCACAAGGCTCCCCGAACAAGCTTTTGCGGACCACGCCTCCACGCGTACCGACGGAGCGGGAGAGAAGTGGTACACTTTCAAGCCCGAACAAAAAAACTTAGAAAATTCTTACAACCCCTCATGGAGGAATCATCCTAACCTTAAGTGGAACCAAAATTCAAGCACACCCCAAAGCTCATCTAGTCCACCCAATAGGTTCAACCCTCCAAACACCGGGAACCCCACTAGTCTTGAGACAATTACATCTAGGTTCATGTCATCTCAAGAAACTCGATTGACTAAGCTTGAAGCCGATTTCAAGCGACGACAAGGCGAGATGACAAAAAAACTTGATGCCCTCTTAAAAGCCTTTAATGACCGGGAAATTGGAGCACTCCCAAGTGATACTATAAAGAACCAAAAAGTGAGTTCGATTTCATCAACTTCATGTTCTTGTTCACCATGGGAGAGTGCGCGTCCATGCCCCTCACACCCAACGGTTCACTTGGTAAACGCTATCAACAAGGGTTTCAAGCAATCCAAAATGAGTTACCAAGGCCCCGCACCATTGGTAGAACCTACTCTTGAGAAACCCATTGATAACGCTACACGCTTCGTTCGGGGTCAAAGGAACTTCCTTTTCGTCGAGAAAGTTTTTCAACACCCTAGGCATTGAACCTAATCGTTGTAGTGTAGTATTAGGGTAAGCCACGGGTATTGATATCGTTCTCTGGGAATAGAAATGCTAGTGAGAAGTTACTACGCTAAGGTTGGGGTTGAGGAAGATTATTTTGTATTTTATATTTTTATGGAATGGAAAGGTACGAATCTCGGGGTTTGAATTTGGGGGTTGGTATTTCACCGATTACTCTACTTATCTAATTATCTAATCTAAGGTGTATGTAGTCTATGTCTAATTAATGTGCTCGTATGATAGTTTAAAGATGTGTTTACTTAGGTTTTACTACTCCTTAATTATCTCCTATTGGTGGTTGAATTGTCACGTCCTTATTCCTAGTTGCGTTGTGTGTCTAAGGTTGTAGGTATGCGTTTCTCCTAACTCTTTGAACTTACCAAAGGGTCTCGTCTACAAAACCCACTAGGGATAATAAACTCTTACTCTAAGGCACTCTTTGGATGGTTTAGCTTACAACTACTCAAGGAGTCATATTCTAAGGTTCACAAAGATTTAATCAAGCATTAAGTACACAACGAATGACCTATCGACACTAGATCATTAATCAACTAAGATAAGAGACAACCAATCAATATTCAATAATTAAGTTTCATATTCCTAAGCAAACACACAAGTAAATTAGCGGACATGGAGAACATGCAAGCATACACACAAATAATCAAATACATAATTGTATTAATGAAGTAAAACACTTATCTTGGTGTAAGATAGGGTTTGGAACCCTAAAATCTTGTACAAGACACCTTGATTCGGTTTAGGTTTTACTCCAAAAGACTACACTCTAAATCTTGAAAAATTGGATTCTATATATATATTACATATGTGGCGTCACCTTATGTTTTGTGACGCCGTCATTAGGGTTTCGTCTTGGCCACGTTAGACTTGCGACGGCGTCACCTTATGCTTGTGATGCCGTCCTCTTGACCGGCGCGTGCTCGATTACATCTAGGCCGTGCGAGTTGCGACGGCCTACTCTTTTATAACTTGACGTCGTCACTTGAAAATAGGAGTTTTGGCTTCGTCCCGTCACAAAATCCTCCGACGGCGTCGCAATTAACACCGACGCCGTCACCTTATGTTTTCGCACTTTGAGTGTCTCGATTTTGACTTTGGCCATTTTCTTCAGATATTCGCGCTTTTCGTCCAAATAAGTGCCATTCCAAAGATTTTGCCTTCAAGAGACCTAAAAGTGAAAAGGAACGATATTAAGCAATAACGGATACAAAGTGATCAAATAAGGGCTTAAACGACCCTCAAAAGGTACCTTTAAAACCTTATCAAATATCCCTACACTTGGTATTTGCTTGTCCTCAAGCAAATGTGCTTTAGCCAATTAATTTATAAGTTAGGGGTCATGAAGCATTCGTTCAAAACGGTCCACAACACATATAAGCCCATAAAGTCATAACAAGCACGGAATTACATACTAGCACCTCACATGGGGTGTTTGGATACTCACATCTCTCTCGGTGTATATGAAATATAACAAATTGGAAATGGAAGATAAACACTCATTAACCGTCCTAGTACATAGATTACCATAGGCTTGAGAATAGATCAAACCTCCATTGCTTTGGCGTAAGCACCTAGGAGAGACTATCAAAGAGGTCTTTAAAGGGTTGTAATGTTAGCTTACGGTAGGGAAACAAAGGGTTTGGTGGGATAGGCTATATAGTGGTGGCAAGTCAAAAATCTCTTATGTTACAAGCATACGAAGAATGGCGTTGCTAAGCCAAGACTCGACACTCTAGACTCTAGCTAACTGAAATAAACAAACATAAATTTAAAGGATAGATGTAGGATGGTAGCTCGTATTTTTTTTTTTCACTCTATTATTGTTTTCTTTTCTCTTTTTCTCTTTTTTTTCTCTTTTTTTTTCATACACTTTTACTATACCATCCTCTATGGTAACATCAAAATGATAGGGATTTATAGGCACATCCCTACACTTGAGTTTTTTTATTACTCTAGCACTAATTTGACCCGAATTGAAAAGATCAAAACACTTGGGGTACATTATTATGCAAACAAAGGGATTTTGAATTTAACGTTCCCTTCCAGTCATTTCATAAACTTTAACTTTTCCCATGAATCCCAATCGTCCCAAAATCAGATACAAAGGATATGACTCGACTTAGCAACTCATGCAAGCAACCGATAATTGAACTAAGGGTTTAGGGTGATAACAATAATGCACTAAAAGTGAGTGCATCTGAGGTAGGCTAAGGCGATTTGGGTGTATATTTGGGGTGGGGTGTAAACAATGTTTTCATTGATATTCCTAAAACCGAAACATCACGAGAACTGCGAAAAGGATAGGCTCGAGGGTTAACTAGGGGTATCGTGTACTAAAGATGAGTACAACGCAAAGGGTGTGGGGGAATTACTCAACCGATGTGGAAGAAGTAATTATATTACGGGTATCAAACAAGGGTTATCCTAATGCCTCTTATCATTTAGTTATTCCTAACTACACAAGTGTAGTCTTACTTGCGATCTCGGAATGCATCACAAAACAAGTTCTAGAATCTAATATACTACTGGTTCACACTCTAAGCATTGAAGATGAATGCTTTTAATTCCTACTAATCTAAGGGCGATCCTCACATTTTGGGTGGAATTTAGGTGGTAAAGGGTTTTTGTGCTAGTCATGCAACTTCCTATCCGTGAGACGCTTTTGTTAAGACTAATGGCCCACTCCTATATGTCATGAAAAATTTTAAATTTGGTGCCAAAATTACCCTAACCGACATTTTCTCATGGTTTATTACACAAATACAATTGGACAAAGCAAATAATCAAGGATAAGCATAGTTTCAAAGTTCCGCTTTATTTTCCTCCCTACATTTAAACCGAACATTGTCCCCAATGTTCCCGAAAGTATCAAAGTTATGATAATTGGAAGGTAATTAAAAGCGAAAGAAACTAGTACTCCACGATTAGCTCGGTAGGATCCGTGTGTGAAGTAGTGGTTAAATCATTTCAAGAAGAATTTATGCGTGAAAAACTCCTTCCAATCTTATGTAGCTTCTTCTTGATAAATTAAATCAGCACACTTGAAGAAAAACAAACGAAACCTTCGTGATAAAATCGGCGGTAATAATATATATAAGACTCGATTTAAACTAGGATATAATGCTTGTGGAATGGATGTTTACAAAATTTACGGAAAATTAAGACACAGAAAATTCCAAATTTTTTAAGTAGCTCGAAAACGAGAAAAAAGTAATCATTGTTTTACTCCTTCCCGACGCCGTCGGTTGCGATCTGACGCCGTCAGTTATCCCGACAAAATTGGTCTGCGATTTTCAAAAAATTCTGAAAATTTACATCTTTAGAATCTGGAAAATTTACGCAAAACATCCATTATGACTCGATACAAGCATTTGACTCAACAAACACACAAATATATCTTTTAATGAATTGTTATTCTCATGTTCACGCTTCTTTTGAAAACGTGTGTAATCCTCCCTACACTTATCCCTTAAGTAAAATACCTTTATATGTAATTAAAACGAGGTTAAAGACAAAATAAAGCATTTTTACGAATTCAAACATGAGAATAAACAATCAATAGAAGATATACGACACATAAATAAAAATGAAAAACAAATACACATGGGTTGCCTCCCAAGAAGCGCTTGTTTTTGTTCGAGTCACGAGCCTGACTCTACCCTTATTTAACGGATAAAGGGGAGGTTTTCCCTATACTTAAGTTTAAGTGCGGGTGATAGTAGCAATACACACCCTTAGGGTGGAAATTTGCTACGTGAGGAGAGGGTGATGGGTGATTTATATGCTCAAAGGAGTGTGCTCCATTCATTATAACCTTACCTAATTCAATTGGTGTAGCGGGTGAATCAAATCTCTCTCCTAAAATGGATCATCTTCTATCAACTTCAAAAGATTCTTAGTTAAGATCCATCTTGACCTAATAAACCCGGTTTAAACCCATAATGTCTCTTGTTATCAACCATGAATGGGTGATATAAGTGTGTAAAGTCATGGGTTACTCCTATATTAGCTTCCACTCTACATGGCCTAGAATCTACCACCTTTATCAAGCAACTACCGGACTATCTATTTTGATGGGTGGATTGGGGCCTAATTCAATTCCAAGATTCACATCTAAAGACGGAACATTGGGTAAGGTTTTTGGTTGAGGCTCCGGCTCATCAAAATTAGGAACTTCCCTAGGACTAAGAGAGGTCATGACAACAAGCATCTAAACCTACATTCTCTAGTGGCGTTTGGTCCAAGGTTCTCTATCAATCGGGCTCCTATAGTCTCTTCGACTTCTTCCGGAAAATTATAGGTGATGTGTGTTCCTCAAGTGATGGTAGGGCTTATGGGCTGGAGTTTCCACCTTTTCTCCATTATATCTAGATCTCCTAAATGTTTGAAATCTATCCCACACATGCAACTAGGTATTTCAACTATAACCATCTCACAATCTTGTTCGGGTTTAGGTTCCATGTTCTTAAAAACTAGGTCTTTTTGATCATGATGCCTAAGGTTGGATAAATCCTCCTTATCCATTTCCTCAAGTTGTAACAACTGATGGTTTATACTTAGGACGCTTTTCTTAAAAATTTTCCAGAGGGTTTCACTAAAAGGAGTTGATTCTAACAATGATCGTTGAATAGAAGCCACACAAGCATAAAATTTATCAAATCCATCCAACCTTACACCCGTCTCCTTTTGGATATCTCTAAGATCACTCACAAATTCATTAGAACACCAAGCTGCTAAACTCAATTGATCCTCATTTGTTAATGAGTCAAATGCAACTCCACTTGCCATAGCGACAAATGAAAAGGGTTTTACGAACACAAACACGAAGAAGGGGGATAGACTACAAGGAAGCTAATAAAAAGAAAAAAATCTCACTTGAAAGGAATCTTGTGAAGAAAACCTAAACGAGGTGGACTACTAACTAGCTATTCTATTCCCAAGAACGGCGCCAAAAACTTGATAACGCTACACGCGCCGCTCGGGTCAAAGGAACTTCCTTTCGTCGAGCAAGTTTTTCAACACCCCAGGCGTTGAACCTAATCGTTGTAGTGTAGTATTAGGGTAAGCCAGGTATTGATATCGTTCTCAGGGAATAGGAATGCTAGTGAGAAGTTACTACGCTAAGGTCGGGGTCGAGGAAGATTATTTTGTATTTTTATATTTTTATGAAATGGAAAGGTACGAATCTCGGGTTTGAATTTGGGGGTTGGTATTTCATCGATTACTCTACTTATCTAATTATCTAATCTAAGGTGTATGATGAGTGTCTAAATACTCATCATTTTGTACCATCTGATCGCAAAAACATCCGAAAACACTCGAAATGCATCAAATGATGAAAATATCACAAATAAGTGTTTTATGTGTTTTAAATGCAAAATACCAAAATCGATGAAAACGATCAAGTTTGCATAATTGGCGCTTTAGTCCCCAAGTTTCAAAATTTGTCAAATCTAGTCCCCGGTCATTCCAAAACTTATAAAAGTCATAAAGGTCCTTGAGATTCACAAGTTGTAAGAAATTGTCCTTGAAGTTTAAAATCACAATTTACGCCTTTTAGTCCCTCAACTTTACAAAATGTCAAAATAGTCCTGGGTGTTCAAAAATAGAAATTATTCAAACAACACCCTTGTACTATTCATAAATGACAAAATCGGTCCTTATAGTGAACTTTTGGAATATTACATGTTTGGTCCCTTAAGTTTCAAAATGACATAAAGGCCTTGGATTTATTAAAATGGAAAATAATTACATGTATGGTCCTTGGATTATCATATATTGCGGTTTAGCCCTTGTGATAAGTTTGAATAATTTGCAAGTTCATCCTTCGCCGTAATATTACATAAATGGTCCTCAGGCTTACTTAAACCAAATGGACCTTGTATAATTATTAATCCGAAATCCAATCTAGTCCAATAACAAACCCACCCCAAACCCCTTGGTCAAATAAAGTCAACCCCAGCCAAATACCGCCCCCACTGCTCACCCTCTCCCACCATCAGAAACCGAAACCACCATGGTTTCTCCACCTCACCTCCACCTTTCCACATGCTCCTACACCTGCTTACCAACTCTCCACCTCCACAACCTCCCAAACCTCATTTAATGCATAAACTCGCTATTTAGACTTTTCCCGCCAAATGCCACTTGGGTGGTTCGATGATTTCAAGTGATCCAAAGGTCGGAAATAGGTGGGAAAAGCTCAGATGTCGACAAGGAACCTAAAGTATCAATATAAATGGGAAAAGAGCCAAGGAAGAAGACCAAGTAGTATAATTTAGATTAGAAAATGTCGTTTTAATATTTTCAAGCTTTCTAGTGTATGTTTAAATTTTCAAGTACTTGTTTAAGTGTTTCTGAATGTATTTGAACCTTTATCAATAATAAATTTCAAGTTTCCTTTTCATTTTTCAGTTTATGTAAAATTTCAATTTCAAAAGAATATCATGTTAAATTGAATGTTGTTATCATTGTTGTTAAGTTCTCATAAGCTCGATAAGCTCTCCTATAGCTTATTAATTGCTTATATAAACCTTTACTCAATTTTATTCTCAAAATCACCTCACCAACAAAAGTCAACTCAGATTAAATCAATGATGCAGAGTTGGAAATGGGTGAAATCGAGTTATTTTGGTTGATTCAAGATAATGTGTGGTTGAAACTTATAGGTTAGTGGTTCTTTGATCATTGTGCAAGCCACGGTGGCTAAGGACTCAAGTAAGTATTGATAATCTTTAGCTTCAAATCTGCCTTGATGATATGATAATGGTTATTTGATTTTGATACTTGATTAACTCATTATTATAGCTTTAAAATATTTGTTACTTAATTTTTAATCTATGTTATAGTAGGATAGAATAAGTTAGTTTAAACCGCTTATTGTAGTATCTTAAAGTGTGTTTGGATCTAGGATTTAGACCGAGATTAAGGTTAGCTCGGTGGTTAATTCTAGTTGCTATAGTCTTACTTAGGTATAATATAGTTACTTTAGGCATTTGATTGCACCTAGGATTAGTAAAAGTCAAAATCACCTTAAATCTATTTTAAGTTAATAACTGTTAGTATTTTTAAGTTCAAATCTCATCAAAGTTGTTTATAACTAGGTACTATAGCTTAATCTCACCTTAGTATAGCTTAATATAACTTATTAAATCATCTAGGATCATTAGAAATTCATAAAAGTCAACTGCTTAGTGTAATTAAAAAAGTCAAATTTCTTAATACCCGTTTTTGAATAAAACTTAGAATTTTATTGTGTGCTTAATAATAAGAGTTAGCTCATAAGCTTCTAGGATATTAAAATTTAGCTGCTAAACTAAATTAGAAAAATATTAGTTAACTTTCAATCAGCTTATTCATTGCTTATTTTTAAGCTTTCTTTAGACCCTTTTTCAAATATGTGCCTGTGCATGCTTTGATGTCATTTTCACAAGCTTGTAAAAGCTTGTTAGTTGGTCAAAGCTTGTGATACTTAGTTCTTTGGAAAGCCAACCAAGCTATTTCAAAGTTCCAATTTTGGTTTTTCAATTTCTAGCTTATTTACTAGAAATGCATCTAGCTTGTTTCTTGTCCCATATTAGTGCAAAGTCACAATGAAATTTCAAAGGTGCTTATTGGCTTAAAATTGCTTCTATAGTGCTTATTTCCTTTATTTATTGCTTATTTAAGTTTTTATAGCTTGGTAGAGTAAACTTAGTTAATTTGAAGTTTTGAGAAGCTTGGATGTTTGTATAAGCTTATGTAAACAACCCTTTGTTTCTTCTTTTGAGCCAATAAGCTCTAAACAACTTATTTAGCTCATTTTTTAGAGTAAACCGCTTAATCATCCTTATTTGGTTTATTTTATCTTTTGCAACTTATATTTACGACTTATAGCTTTTAGAATAGCTTTTCTTTTTTTTAAAATTATCTTTTCTTCACTTAAGCCAACTGTTAAGCTTTTCAAAGCTCAAACGACTTATTGGCTCATTTTAGAAAAGTTGTAGTTTTAAAATTGCTTATTTACTTGTGCTTAATAAGTTTGTAAAGAAAATTGAAAAAAAAAATGTTTTGTAAAGGTGGGAGGCAGCTCGAACCCCGAGACCTCCCACCCTTGAAGAAGATAGTGTGTACACAGATAGCCACGCCTTGGGTCTTGTCTTGGTTTTACTTTGCACAATTTAATACTTAGGCCTTGTTTTCCATTTTAGCTTATACGCATAAGTTAGCTTATTTCTAGCTTATCTAAATAAGTTGTAACCTCTTTTATAATTTTCTTAGACTTGTATTAGTATTAAGTATTTTATAAAAAAGTTTCAGATTTTTCTCAATAGTTTTAGTATTTTTAATCATTTAATTAGTGTAAAATAGTAATTAATTCATAATAAAAAATATAAAAGTCTAAAAAATATAAATCTTTTTCTAAAATTTTCTTTTTACATCTAGTACGTAATAAAATTGTTTTTACACTTGTAGGACTTTTATTTCATAAATTTTACGTTTTTGCTTATGACTGCGTACTTTTTAAACTTAACGACGTTTTCATTTTAAATCACGCTTTAGATAATTCAAGTTTACATTTTAGTTAAAATAGTTTATTTAAGATATTTTGTTTTATAAAATCACAAAACATCATTGTAAAAATAGTGATAGCGCTTATTTAATATATTTTAACTTTTTAATTTCCTTTAATTTGCATTTAAGTCATTTGATTTTACAAATCTTTTCTTTAGGTATAAATTTCTCAAAAACCTTCGATCACTATCCTTAGTGATTATTCGACATCTGTCGTGTTAAACACCAATTCATCCTCCGTGGGACTTAACGACCCGAGAATCCACTGATTCCTCCGATCTAAATTGCATTTGGTGTGAACTGCTTTGAGTTTCTTACTGGTTGGTCATTCGCAAGTGGCTAGCTTATGTGAGATAACTTGACGGTTTTGCACCAATCGTTGTATGTAGTCTATGTCTAATTAATGTGTGCTCGTATAATAGTTTAAAGATGTGTTTACTTAGGTTTTACTACTCCTTAATTATGTCTTATTGGTGGTTGAATTGTCACGCCCTTATTCCTAGTTGCGTTGTGTGTCTAAGGTTGTAGGGTATGCTTTCTCCCAACTCTTTGAACTTACCAAAGGGTCTCGTCTACAAAACCCACTAGGATAATAAACTCTTACCTAAGGCACTCTTTGATATTTTAGCTTACAACTACTCAAGGAGTCATATTCTAAGGTTCACAAAGATTTAATCAAGCATTAAGTACACAACGAATGACCTATCGCATTACTAGATCATTAATCAACTAAGATAAGAGACAACCAATCAATATTCAATAATTAAGTTTCATATTCCTAAGCAAACACACAAGTAAATTAGCGGGACATGGAGAACATGCAAGCATACACACAAATAATCAAAGACATAATTGTATTAATGAAGTAAAACACTTATCTTGGTGTAAGATAGGGTTTGAACCCTAAAATATGTACAAGACTGACCTTGGTCTGGTTTAGGTTTTACTCCAAAAGACTACACTCTAAATAATGAAAAATTCGGATTCTATATATAATATTACATATGTGACGCCGTGTCACCGCTATTAGGGTTTCGCTTTGCCACGTTAGACTTGCGACGGTGTCACCTTATGCTTGTGACGCCGTCTCTTCAGCCTTTCGGACGCCATTCTGGATTACATCTAGGCCGTCGAGTTGCGACGACCTACTTTTTATAACTTGACGTCGTCACTTGAAAATAGGAGTTTTGGCTTCGTCCCGTCACAAAATCCTCCGACGCGTCAGCACTTAACACCGACGCCGTCACCTTATGTTTTCAAAGACTTTGAGTGTCTCGATTCGACTTTGGCCATTTTCTTCAGATATTCGCGCTTTTCGTCCAAATAAGTGCCATTCCAGATTTTGCCTTCAAGAGACCTAAAAGTGAAAAGGAACGATATTAAGCAATAACGGATACAAAAGTGATTAAATAAGGGCTTAAACGACCCTCAAAAGGTACCTTTTAAAACCTTATCACCCATCAACCAAGAACCCAAACCTAATCTAGAGGAGGAATACAAGGAACTCCATCAAGAAAAACGTTCTTGAAGTCTTAGCTCATGCACCTTATTATAATGCTTTAAAAGAAAATATGAGCTAGAACTTAAACTTGGAAAACATGGGTCCGCTTTTGTGCGAAATAATTTACCTAAGAAGTTAGACGATCCCGGCTATTTACTCTTCCGTAGGCTTGGAACTTCCAAACCTCTTGATGCTCTAGCCACTTAGGATCATGCATCAATCTTGTTCCGTTGTCCTCCATGAAGTTTTAACTTAGGTAAAGATAGAACCAACTAAACCATCTTACGACTCAGCGGACGGTAGTATTGCATATCCGTAGGGATAATAAAAGATATGGTCGTCATACGTGGAGAATTGACTCTTTGGCGGATTTCCATGTGCTAGACATGAATAAGGACCCGACATGTCCATTGCTAGTAGGAAGAGGATTCTTAGCTACCGCAAGTGCCATCATTGATTGTAAGATGTCCAAAATAGTGGTAGGATAGGGAGTGCAGGTCAATTTACGATGTCAAAAGCATACTTACTACAAAGAAGAGGAAATCCACATGAGATTAGGTTGGATAGAGCCATCTAGATACGGACCTTGGATTGATAAGAACTTCATAGGTCCCCAACGACCTTTTTACCTAGATGAAGCCTTTGCTAGTAAAGCAACTTTCCATGAAAAAGAAATGACTAGGGACATGGAAGTGAACCCGTTCGAGGACGCCTTAGTATTTAGAAAGATGACCGTGTTCCTAGGAAGCTTGCCCGTCAACCTTGTCATGAATAAGTGGAAAGTTGAGAGCGATAAACCAAAACATAAGTGGGATTGGGATAGACCGCCTAGTGATGGTAATGGAGAGTGGCACATTAGGATAACGATCTATGACCCCGATGGAGAGAAATTTGAAAAGGCATATCGAACCAAACGTACTACTAGGAACTTAAATGATAAGTTTGATCCTTATGACATTCTAGAGGATAGGCTTACTTATATCGGCACGTAGGGCACGACTTCGAGTCTAGCTACAAGAATCATAAATAAAGAAAAGCGCTCGGGAGGCAACCCATGCTTAATTGTTTGCTTGTTTGTGTGTCGTATCCTTTATTTATTGTTTATTCTCATGTTTAAATTTGTAAAATGCTTTATTTTGTCTTTAACCTCGCCTAAATTACATATAAAGGTATTTTACATAAGGGATAAGTGTATGGAGGATTACACACGCTTTTCAAAAGAAACGCGAACATGAGAATTACAATTAATTAAAAGATATACATGTGTGTTTGTTCGAGTCAAATGCTTGTATCAAGTCATAATGGATGTTTTGCGGAAATTTTTCCGATTCTAAAGATGTAAATTTTCCAAAATCGCACCGCTTTTTGTCGTGAAAACCCGGCGGCGTCAGATCGCAACTCGACGGTCAGAGGAGCGTAAAAGCTTATCACTTTTTCGCTTTCGAGCTACTTATAAATTTTGGAATTTTCCAGTTAATTTTCCGAAAATCAGAATTTTCGAGTCAAATGCTTGTATCGAGTCATAATAGATGTTTTGCAAGAAATTTTTCCAGATTCTAAAGATGTAAATTTTTCGTAATTTTTCCGGAAAATCGCAGACGCTTTTTGTCAGATAACTTTGACGGCCAGATCGCCACCGACGACATCGAGGAGCAAAACAACTTATCACTTTTTTCGCTTTTCGAGCTACTTATAAATTTTTGGAATTTTCCGTGTCTTAATTTTCCGTAAAATTTGTAAACATCCATTCCACAAGCATTATATCCTAGTTTAGTAGTAGTCTTATATATATTGTTACCGCCGATTTTACGCGAAGGTTTCGCTTTGTTTTCTTCAAGTGTGTGTTTAATTTACCAAGAAGAAGATACATAAGATGAGAAGGAGCTTTTAACGCAAACGTTCTTCTTGAAGAAAGATGTAACCACTACTTCACACGGATCCTACCGAGCTAATCGGGGAGTATTAGTTTCTTCGCCTTTAATTACCTTCCATTATCATAACTTTGATACTTTCGGGAACATTGGGGACAATGTTCGGTTTAAGTAGGGAGGAGGAAAATAAAACGGAACTTTGAAACTATGCTTATCCTTGAATATTTGCTTTGTCCAATTTCATTTGTGTAATAAACCATGAGAAATATCGGTTAGGATAATTTTGGCACCAAATTTAAAATTTTCATGACATATAGGAGTGGGCCATTAGTCTTAATAAAGCGCCTCATGGATAGGAAGTTATATGACTAGCACAAAAACCCTTTACCACTTAAATTCCACCCAAATGTGAGGATCACCCTTAGATTAGTAGGAATTAAAGCATTCATCTTTAATGCTTAGAGTGTACCGGTAGTATAATAGATTCTAGAACTTGTTTTGTGATGCATTTCGAGATCGCTAGTAAGACTACACTTGTGTAGTTAGGAATAAGTAAATGATAAGAGGCATTAGGATAACCCTTGTTTGATAATTCGTAATATAATTACTTCTTCCACATCGGTCGAGTAATTCCCCACCCTTGCGTTGTACTCATCTTTAGTACACGATACCCCTAGTTAACCCCTCGAGCCTATCCTTTTCGCGGTTCTCATGATGTTTCGGTTTTCCGAATATCAATGAAGAGCATTGTTTACAATCCACCCCAAATGTACACCCAAATCGCCTTAGCCTACCTTGTATGCACTCACTTTTAGTGCATTATTGTTATCACACTAAACCCTTAGTTCAATTATCTTGTTGCTTGCATAAGTTGCTAAGTCGAGTCATATCCTTTGTACACGCTTTGGGACGATTGAGACTCATGGGAAAAGTTAAACTTTATGAAATGACGGAAGGGAACGTTAAATTCAAATTCCTTTATTTGCGTAATAATGTACTCCAAGTGTTTTGATCTTTTCAATTCGGGTCAAATTAGTGTTAGAGTAATAAAACTCAAGTGTAGGGATGTGCCTATAAATCCCTATCATTTTGATGTTACCGTAGAGGATGGTAGAGTAAAAGTGTATGAAAAAAAATCGAAAAAATAGAAAAAAAGAAAAAGAAAAAAGAAAAATAGAGTGTTGAAAAAAAAAAAAAAAAAAAAACTACTAAGCCCATCCTACATCTATCTTTAAATTTATGTTTGTTTATTTCAGCTTATCTAGAGTTTAGAGTGTCGAGTCTTGGCTTAGCAACGCCATTCTTCTCATGCTTGTAACATAAAGATTTTTGACTTGCCACCACTAAATAGCCTATCCCATCAAACCCTTTGTTTTCCTACCGTAAGCCTAACGTTACAACCCTTTAAAAGACCTCTTGGATAGTCTTTCCTAGGTGCTTACGCCAAAGCGATGGAGGTTTGATCTAGTCTCAAGCCTATGGTAATCTATGTACTAGGACCGGTTAATGAGTGTTTATCTTCCATTTCCAACTTGTTATATTTCATATACACTCGAGAGATGCGAGTATCTAAACACCCCATGTGAGGTGCTAGTATGTACTTCCGTGCTTGTTATGACTTTTATGAGGCTTATATGTGTTGTGGATCGCTCTAAACTAATGCTTCATGACCCCAACTTATAAATTAATTGGTTAAAAGCACATTTGCTTGAGGACAAGCAAATACCAAGTGTAGGGATATTTGATAAGATTTTAAAATATACCTTTTGAGGGTCGTTTAAGCCCTTATTTGATAACTTTTGTATCCGTTATTACTTAATATCGCTCCTTTTCACGCTTTAGGTCTCTTGAAGGCAAATTGCTTTGGAATGGCACTTATTCGGATGAAAAGGCGCGAATATACTGAAGAAAATGGCCAAATTCAAGAATAGAGACACTCAAGTCGTTGAAATCAAGGGCGCCAGTTATACTTGTGACGCCGTCGGAACAAGCTTTGTGACGATACAATAGCCAAATTGCTTATTTTCGTGACGGCATAAGGTTTTAAAGGGTAGGCGTCATGCTCGAAGGCCTAGATTTGATCCAGACGGCCATAGACTCAAAGCGCGGCCACACGGACATAAGGTGACGCCACAATGATAACGTGGACAAGATGAAACCCTAATAACGGCGACCCGACGCTGGCCACAAATTAAAGGGTGGCGCCGCGTCAGCTTGTAACCTTATATATAGAATCCGAATTTTTAGTTTTCAGTGTATAGTTTTGTGGAGTAAAAACCTAAACCGAACCAAGGCTATCTTGTACAGTATTTTAGGGTTCCATACCTTATCTTACTTCTTACATCAAGATAAGTGTTTTACTTCATTAATTTAATTATGTCTTCAATTGATTGTGTGTATGCTTGCATGTTCCCCATGTTCGGCTAATTTACTTGTGTGTTTGCTTAGGTAATATGAAACTTAGTTATTGAATATTGATTGGTTGTCTCTTATCTTAATTGTGATTGACCTAGTATTGCGATAGGTCATTCGTTGTGTTGTTAATGCTTGATTAATCTTTGTTGAACCTTAGTTTATAATCACCTAGAGTAATTGTAGGCTATACATCCAAAGAATACCTTAGAGTTAAAGTTTATAAATCCTAGAGATTTTTTAGTCATTAACCTTTGGTAGCTTCAAAGAGTTAGGGATAAACGCATACCCTACGACCTTAGAGACACAACGCGATTAAGAATAAGGACGTGACAATTCAACTATCAATAGGAGATAACTAGGGAGTAATAAAGCCTAAGCAAATACATTTTTAACTATCATACGAGCACACAACAATAGACATAGACTACCCCTAGCTTAGTTTATTAGAATAGATAATAGTAGAGTAATCGGTAGAAATACCAACCCCCAAATCCAAACCCCGAGATTCGTACCTTTCCATTTCCTAAAAAATATAAAAAAAAAGATAAAAAATAATCTTTCTCAACCCCAACCTTAGCGTAGTAACTTCTCACTAGCATTCCTATTCCCCAAGAGAATGATATCAATTCCCGTGGCTTACCCTAATACTACACTACAACGATTAGGTTCACTGCCTAGGGTGTTGAAAAACTTGCTCGACGAAAAGGAAATTCCTTTAACCCCGAACGCGCTGTGTAAGCGTATCAAGAAGCTTTCCAAATCCTAAAACAAAAACTTTGTAGTGCCCCTATTCTAGCATTGCTGATGGGATCAAGATTTTGTAGTTCATTGCGATGCTTCGCACCAAGGATTAGGAGCCGTACTCATGCAACGGAAAAGGTCATGGCTTATGCTTCACGACAACTCAAGAAACATGAAGAAAACTACAATACTCATGACTTGGAGTTAGGAGCGAGAGTCTTTGCACTTAAAACTGGAGACACTATCTATACGGTACTAGATGTACCGTGTTTACCGACCACAAAAGTCTCCAACACATTCTTGATCAAAAGGAATTAAACATGAGGCAACGATTTATGGTTGAACTCTCGAGTGATTATGATTGCGACATTCGCTATCATCCCGAAAAGCCAACGTAGTAGCAGATGCCCTGAGCCAAAAGGAAAGGGTTAAACCTCTAAGAGTTCGAGCTTTAGTCCTGTTAGCCTCGCTTTTTATAAAGATAACGTCACCTACGTGTATTGGACTAGATGTGTAGTATACTTTGCCCTTAGGGACTAGTATCGTTTATGTGGCAAAGTTAGGGCCTATATATACCCCTCATGACTCTCCATGACTGTCCTATTGTTGCCATAAAACCATTTTTCTTGAAAATCTCTCAGAGTGTTTATGATAGAAAACATGTTTGAAACACTCAGCGAGTTTTGTATTTTCGTAAACACTCCCCTTCACATGTGCTTATATGTTTTGACGTAAATCGCACATAAAGGGTAGAGTTCGCACTTTTGAATTGATCGACTTTAAATGAACGAGACCGATTCGAGACACGCTTTACATCACTAGAGAACTAGCTTGAATTTATTACCCGTCCCGGTCAAGTTTATAGAAAGTTTCTCGATATGGTACATTATGCCTCGTCAATTCATTGGTTTCAACCGAGTCGAGCTCATTTTGAGATTCAAACAACGATCATTAAACTTTTGATCACATTTTAATCACGCCTCCTCCCCTCAAAATAGCATATTCGTGATATTTTTATATCAACGGATTAAACAACATTTTAGAATCTTTTGGGGAGACAAACGGATTTGATTTAAGCATGAATTTGGAACATTTTTGTTTTATACTCCCCTTTTAATAAAGCATAATCAATTAAAGGGTTTTAGAGGGAGTTATCTTGAGCACAAAAATATTTTGAAAAGGTGCTCGAGATGATGATGATTTCTCACCATTTTTAAATGTAGTGCACTGAAGCGTACACTTGTGATTTTCATTAAAAAGCACGAGTTTTGATTTGAAAAAATAATCAAAAGTCATCATTTTAGTCCGGGTTTCGATCAAGTATACGAAAGCCATTTTATGAAGAAATTTTGAGAAACGACATGTTTTAGAAAACATATTAAAGAACTCTCGCTCAAGCATCCGTACATACCAGTATCATTGTTGAATGACATTTCTAGAAACGTATATAATATCGATTATACGAGAGACATGTCGTGAGAAGAATATTTTGTATTTTTGATTTTCTATTTTTTTGAATTTTTAAAAGTTTTATATTTTTATATTTTGCTTTTGTTGGTTTTTCAAATTTTGTATTTTGTTTTTCGTATATTTACAATAAGCTTTTTGGAAAATCATTTTCAAGAAAATTAGAGAAGACGTCTAACTCCTCGGGGTTAGGCTTCGCATTCCAATTCGTCGAACTAAATAGTCAAACCTTTCTTTTGAAGGGCTTTAGTTAATAGATCGGCGAGTTGGTAACTGTCTTCACGAAGAATAATTCAACAAGCACCATTTTCGACGCACTATTTGATGAAGTGGTAGCGGACACGGATATGCTTAGTCTTTGAGTGATGAACAGATTGCACGATATGGCTATGGCACTTTTCGAGTCACAATACATAGGTATTTTATCGAAAGTAAAGCCATAATGTGAGTTGTGTTCTCATCCATAGAACTTGAGCACAACACGCAGATAGAGACACATACTCGCCTTCGGTTGAAAGTGCAAAGGCAATCTTGTTTCTTTGAAGACCAAACCGACTAATTTTCACCCAAAATTGTGCTCCTCCGGATGTACTTTTGTCAGAACTTGATCACCGCGTGGTCCACATCCTAAAACGCACTTAGATCAAATCCGATTCCTTCTGGATACCAAAGTCCCATGTGAATGGATGTCTTCGGTACCAAAGATCCGCTTAACCTCTTTGAGGTGCAGTTCAAGATGCTTTGCACGAAACCATGCTAATAAGCAAACAAAGAAATGAATATCGGTCGACTAGCAATGTGGTACATGAGAGAACCAATCATGCTCCGATATTTCTTCGATCAATAGGTTTCCAAACAAATCGGCTCCAATTTTGGTGAAGTTACCATTGGTGTTCCGACCGAGTCACAATTGTCCATACCATGATTTTTCAAAATCTCGCTTGTATATTTAGCTTGATTTATAAAAATTCCACGAGGGACTCATGTATTTGTAAACCAAGAAAGAATTTTAGTTCCCCATCATGGACATTTCAAATTTTCTTTTCATGAGATTTTCAAAATGTTTTGAAAGATTCGGATTAGTGGACCCAAAGATGATGTCGCCCACGTAATCAATAATCAAAATGTCGTTTTGCATTTTGTGTAAACAAGGTAGGATCAATTGTTCCTTTGGTGAAATTGTTTTGTATAAGGAAAGAGGACAGTTTGTCATACCACGCCTCGAGCTTGTTTTAATCCATAGATTGCCTTTTGAGTTTGTAGACGTAGTCCGGATGTTCCAAGTCGATGAAGCCTTCGGTCGACTAACGACACTTCTTCTTTCGTAGTTCCATTCAAGAACGCAGCCTTAATGTCCATCCGATAAACCGTGATGTTTTTGTGAAATGTGATAGGCCAAGAATATCCCGACCGCCTCAAGTCTAGCTACCGCGAATGACTCTTCAAAGTCTATCCTTCCTCTTTATCTCGTATCCTTTGGCCACAAGACGAGCTTTGTTTCAATTACGCTCATTTCTTCATCCTTTTGTTTTTCCATAACCACTGAGATCAATGACGCCGAACGCCAATTGGTCTTGGAACCATTTCCCAAGAGTCATGAAGACGGTATTGAGAAGTTCCTCCCGCATCGCTTCTATCCATGCGGATCCGCCATTGCCTCGCGAATGTTCTTTGGCTCTATATTGCTAATTGAGCAAAGGTAAATGCATAAGTCGCAATCGGTGGCAAGTTGGTGTCTCGTCCGAATTGCCTGAAGGTTCACCAATAACTTGTTTGATTGGGTGGTCTTTTGTCCACTTCGTAGTGTATGATACTATTGGTTATACGATGCGAAGTTAGATGGTTCTCGTAAGCTTGAAGAAGATTCACCGATTCCGTAGCAAACGGGTTTTCAAATAAGTCGCATCTAACGCTGCATCGTTATGGTTTTGGTTTTGCTCATCAATTCGGTAGAACGGGTGCAATAACCGTAGTAGATGTAGATGATGTAGATGGAGTTGGTGCATTGGTTTCACCGCCAGATGCATCGTCTGCATGTGTGGTGGATGATTTTGAGTCGGTGCAATGGAATGATGGTTTGATGCATTTGTCAAGTTCCACCATAGTATTCATCGAACATTAACTCAAGAAATTCTCCCATTCTTGTTCTTTAGGATTGTCAAACGAAGTTGATTGAGCTTTTGAGGTACGAGTCCCGAATCGATGTGTCCGTAAGTCTCATGGGTTTAGTGCGGGTTCTAGAGCGAGTCATGGAGTTAAAAGTGACTAAGGATAGGATATTCGTTCTATGATCCGCCAGAGTCGAGGGATCTACCCAAGGACATCACCAATAGTTTAGAACTAGAAGTCCCTAGGTATGATTGAAAAAGGAGTAATGTGAGAAAGGAGAAGAAGGGTTGAAGAATTAAAAGAAATGTAAAGAAAAGGGTGAAAAGAAATAGCCCTCCATATTCAACCTTAGGGCGTAAACCGGGTTCAACTCATCTGCTACTAGTTGTCACTAGATGACACCGGTATTGAAGACAAAGACGCCATGGACCCAAAGGACACACCGCACTACACCTTCTAGCCACTCAATTCCTCTCAAAAGGGATTTGTTTCATTCTCACCGAACCCTACATAATCTATCGACTTTCTCTTAGAGATGGTTGGCATTGAAGAAGGAGACCTCTCCTAGTCTTCGCCAGAAAACCAAAATGCACTATTGAGTCTAGAGCCACGAGATTCATTAAAAGATCTCATAGGAACACATGACATGACATCGCTTGTTGTTCATCAATATGATGGCAATATATTCTAGAGTCCCACGCAGATCTTAGCAACTGCCGAACATTTATGAGAAGTTTCACATCCGTGATCTTCATGATTGAATGGAAACTCCCGCTGTGGTCAACATCAAGCGACCTAACAAAGCAGTCACTTCGGTAACTCTCCGTGATATCAAGTGAAGCATTTGGTCATTTGTATTGTGTGTTTTCTTAATAAAGTTTCCATTGTTTTCTCCTCCCTCTCTCTAGTTTCTCTCACTAAAAGGATGAAGATGTTCATCTTCTTCCACCAACCTAGACCTCCAAACCACATAAATCTTATATTTTTCGATCCTACAATTGGTATAACGAGCCAAGGTTGTGTGTTATTGATTTATGTTGGTTTAACACATGTTTTTAACTGTTTTTTGGTATCTTTTTGTGGTCGAATTTTTTTTCAGATAACGTGGGATAATGCTTTTAATATGTTTTGGTATCTCTTGCTCAAAAGTCCTTATCTTCTTCATGTCAATATCCGCTTGGGTATACCTTATCCAAACAGTAACTTTATGCTTTTTGTACCAAATATCCGTGAAACATCAAATGGTCAACCGCCGCCATGGGTCAAACAGAGAAAAGGAAGCATTTTTATGATGTTTCGGGTTTTCGTATGAAGATGGTCGGAAAATCACGCCGAAAAAGTCAAAGGGTCAAAACCCCAAACTTACGCGTAAGAAGAATCTACAAAGTGGAGTTAAGCGAAATGAAGTTACGCCAGAAAAAGTTACGCCAGATGCGCACGCTTAAGCCTTGGCTTACGCCATGGCCTACGATATGTTTACGCCAGATGCTTACGCATAAGCATGAAGTTAAGCGTGAGGTTACGATAAGGACCAACACTGCTTTACGATAAGGATTTGAAAAAGGTTACGTAGAAATAGACCATGACCACGCCACTATACCATATAATCAAACAACTTTACCTCGCTTACCATTTACATCATTTACATCATTGGTCCATTTTCAGTACAAGAAATCGAGAAGAACAAAGCATAACAGACCCGAATAAATTATATCCCACATCACAACTTCACCAACTAATCACAATCTATCCTATCCTCCAACTTCTACACCCATTCAAAAGGAAATTAAATTCACATCGATCTCAGACTTGTCCCATTTTTGTAATCTTTCTTAGATTTTTTTTGTGGGACTTGTATCATCATTGACCAAAAACTTCATGATAATATTCGAATTATATAGGATGACCAAAACCATTAGGTTTCAATCAACTATATGTTTCGACTGAAACATAAAAACGTTACAAAACTCAATTCGAACCTACCCGAGACCATTTTATAATGATCTTGAAGTTGTTTCTCTTGAAGCTACACCTTGTACGATAGAGCACGTTTGACATCAGTGGGTTTGATTGTTGCTTAAGGGTTGTGATAGATGATGAGAGTGAGATGAGATTAATTTATGATCGGTGTTTGAGATGCGTTTGATGGTGGTGATAGCTGATTTGTGTGAGGAGTATTTCTTCTTCTCAGATCTGCTTTGGGAGAGAATGTCTAAGAAGGAGGCGTACAGATGTGTGTTAGGTTTAGATCAAATGAGAATATTTGTCTTATCATATAACACAACCGGTTATAAGTATTCTTGGATTGGATCGGGTGTTATCTGATTTGGACTTGGGTTGTTGATGAGTGGGCCTCACTTGAAGAATCTCTCGATTTGTAATGGGCTGAGTAGTGATCTTATCCGGTCTGGGCTATGATTGTGAATGAGGTGTTAATATTGGGCCTGTTAGGATGAAAATTGGTAATGCGAACTATATTGTCATATCAAAATATTTATTCCGAATTTTTTTTGGAATACATATGTTTTGATAATTTTTTAAGAATGGTATTATTGGTATGGTATATTTTCACGGAGGGATACAATATTCACGGCTTGAGCGAAATCTGAAAAAATGGCTACGGAGTTTTTGTACGATATTATTGATGCGGAATTGAAGTGACATTTCACGGGTGGACTTCTTTATCTTTGAGACGATGGTTGGTTGGATGCATGTCTCAAGATAACTTGTCGGAGCACATTATGAAATTTGAAAATCTGTTATAATCGTAAGGAGTTACGCTAGTGCTCACATGTGTAACCATCACTTTAAGGAGTTACGTTAGTAGTGCTCGAAGTGTCACACGGCGCTGTGGATTGTTCAAAATTTAGAACAAGCGAAGTCACAAGTTGGGATGTTTGCTTCCTTTTCAAGTTAGTCGATCGGGTTATCTCCATATGTGGTCATTACTATTAGCCGGTGAATTCAAAGGAGGTTCATTTAAAGGTTGGTTTGAGAAGTAATATTGAGAGTATTTTGAGACATATTCTCACGGAAATTATGATCAAGCTATGATGTTTGAAAATTGCATCAAGAAGGTAATACGGCATGTACAAGAATATTATGATGATTCCGATAGCTCGCAACCATCGTGAGGGAGAAGTTGGTATTTCATCTTCCGTGTTTGGATTACAAAGGATTTTTGCTTAAGACCAAGAAGGAGAAGTAGTGTGGTGTACATCGGGTTTTTTACCAACTTGGATGCAATACTAAGTGAGTTATGTTGTTATGATGTTCCCGAATCGACAACCATTGTGCTTCAAGAGTATACTTTCTCCGCTGCGTGTTGGAAGAGTGTTGTCGGTTCAGAGGAGCAAAGAAAGAAAAAGGCTCACTAGTTAGGAGGGAGTAATAACCTAACTAGACCGTTACATATTGAAGTTCGTGAGCTACAAGAAGATAATTTGCCGAGGTCATCTGGAAGGAGAACTTCAAGTTTGCCTCAGATCAGACTACGTAGACTCTACACTTCAAGAAAGTCAACATTGTTCATTACTATTGTAATTTACTTTGCTTTGTATTTATAGGTCTCATTGTAACCATTCACGTGTGACGCCATCTTGAGGAGATTGTTAGCCTCGCTTTTATAAAGATAACGCCACCTACGTGTATTGGACTAGATGCGTAGTATACTTTGCCCTTAGGGATTAGTATCGCTTATGTGGCAAAGTTAGGTTTATATATACCCCTCATGACTCTCCATGAGGGGTGGTGGTAGCATTTGGTCATTTGTATTGTGTTTTTCTTAATAAAGTTTCCATTGTTTTCTCCTCCTCTCTAGTTTCTCTCACTAAAAGGATGAAGATGTTCATCTTCTTCCACCAACCTAGACCTCCAAACCACATAAATCATAGTGTTATTCGGTCCCGACAAGTCCTAACCATCAATTCAAATTTCCGCTCAAATACTCAACGCTCGTCAAGCGGTGAAACAACAAGACATTGAGAAGGAGAAATGGACGGCATGATACGAAAGAAATTTGAAACTCGTCCGACGGAACTTTATGCTTCCAAGGACGAAGTTGGTTACCACTTTATGGTGGCCTCACGAGACTTAATCATGCTTGAATCCCACAAATTCAAATATTTCAGACATCCGTGATCCGATAAGATGTATCATGATCTAAAACTACTCTCTCGGTGGCCAAACATGAACCGACATTGCCACCTACATCAAGAATGTCTTACTTGTTCCAAAGTAAAGGCCGAACACCAAAAACCATCCGGTCTCTTACAACAACCAGAGATTCCGATGTGGAAATGGGAACGAATCACAATGGATTTTATCACTAAACTCCCAAATACATCCAATGGTTATGACTCCATCTGGGTCATAGTGGATCGTCTCACAAAGTCCGCACACTTTCTACCAATCAAAGAGACTTACAAGATGGATCAGTTGACTCGAATTTACATCAAAGAAATAGTCTCAAAACACGGTGCACCAATCTCTATCATATCTGACCGAGATGGTAGATTTACCTCAAACTTCCGCAATACCCAAGACGCCTTCTAACAAACCTAGACATGAGTACAGGATGGTCAAAGTGAACGAACCATTCAAACGCTGGAAGACATGCTTCGAGCTTGTATAATCGACTTTGGAAAAGGATGGGATAACCATTTACCATTAGTCGAATTCTCCTACAATAACAGTTATCACGCAAGTATCAAGGCAACACCCTTTGAAGCACTTTACGATCGAAAGTGTCGGTCGCCTGTCTGCTGGGCCGAAGTGGGAGATGTTCAACTCACTGGTCCAGAACTTATTCGTGAAACAACAGAGAAAATCGTACAAGTCAAAAATTAGTTACAAAAAGCAAGAGATAGACAGAAGAGTTATGCCGATATACGACGTAAACCTTTAGAATTCCAAGTTGGAGACAAGGTTATGCTAAAAGTCTCACCTTGGAAAGGTGTCATACGATTCGGTAAACCTGGAAAGCTAAACGCAAGATAGATAGGTCCATTCAAAATCCTAGCTAGGGTTGGTCCAGTGGCGCACAAACTTGAATTTCCACAAGAACTCAGTAATGTACATCCCACTTTTCATGTGTCTAACCTAAATAAATGTTTATCCGACGAATCACTTGTAATTCCACTCGATGAACTCAAACTCAGCAACGATATACACTTCATTGAATAACCTGTGGAGATCATGGACCGAGAGGTCAAACAACTAAAAAAAAGTCGAATACCAATTGTCAAAGTTCGTTGGAACTCCCAACGTGGTCCAAAATTTACATGGGAACGAGAAGACCAAATGCGTCGGAAGTACCCTCACCTTTTGAAGGAGTATCACCATCAAGTAACAATTAAATCACGAGGACGTGATTTCTCCAACGGGGGAAGACTGTAATCACCCGCATTTTCTAGTTACTTTTTATTTTCAAATTACTATTCACTTTCATTATTTATCCCGTAAATATTTTTTTTCTTTATTTTACTATCATGACAAGATAAATAAAACTCGACAATTCGTCCAGACGACGTACGTTGAATCCATTCAGAACCAATTTCACAAAACCGTGACTGAGAATTACTTTAGGGTTTAAACATCATTCGGGCATCCCGATATGTCCATAAAATACTGTAAACATTAGAAATATGTAATTCTACCATTTTATGATAATTCTACAAATGTTGGAATTTTACGCTTTCAGCTCTGCTTTTACGCAATTTACGCGCTTTTAACCCGCTGCTTCAGCCTTTAGACAAATGCTTTAGCACCCAATGAGACTTATCACTCATTTTATATTTTATATGGAGTATAATGATGGATTTTATCATTCTCGCAAGTTTCGTATTTTTACGATACCCGGTTTACGTTTTGTGGCTTAACAAATTACGGTTGGCACTTAACGGAACCAAAACACATCATAACACCAAGATATTATCAACACGTAATATCTCATCTCACTCACTCAATATGACAGCCCATATGAGGTGAGTCACCTTAGTTGTGGCTTCATCCCTATCCCTTTTGCATGAAAACTCATACATGTGTCCTTAAATCAGCCATGGTTATTATCTAACCCAATACATGGTTAACCAAACCTCCTCTCCTATAAATAGCAAGTGAAAGACTTCACAAAACCCTCATCTTCCCCTCTCTTGGTCGTTTTTATCAAAACACCAACATACATCTCATTCTTTGATTCATGACTCCAAGTTGATGCTAAGAAAGTTGCAAGTAACAAGTTACTACATCAAATCTCTAGCTAGTTTAAGTGATCTTCTTGAGTTTAAATCCACTCAAGTCACTTAAGACTTCATCACCAATCCTTCATTATTACAAGAAGTGTAGAAGGGTACCAAGGTGTGAAAAGCTTGATCAATCAAAGTCCTATCATTACTAGTTACTCATTTCTTTTGAAAGCCAAAAGTTGTAAGCAACTCATCACCACCACCACTCCATTATATCATGTTTATTATTACTAATCTTCTTAAATACATGCTATATATATGGTTACTATGTTGATTCATGATGTACATATACTCAAACACATGTTTTAATTCACATATTGTCATAAAATTAACAAACTAGCAAACTAGTCATATTCTAAATATTTGAAGCCATTTAAAACAGCTATATATGGAATTTGTAACTTACATACTACTGTGGACAAAATAAAAAGGTAAACATAGCAACTTGAATCACCCTAAACGGACAAACGAGTCAAAAGTTATGGTAAAAAGAAGTTAGAAAACCCTAGAAATGACCATTTTCATTACTGCTGAATCTGTTTTAAAATAAGTGGTACTTCTGGTCTCAATCATCAAAAACTTAAAACATGAAAGTTGTTCGGAACGATGTTTTACGTCAACAGTTTGGGGACTCGGCCTGAAAAGACCAAATGATATCATTTACTGCCTAATATTTGTAAAACAGTTTTTATCGGCAAAAATGGTTTTTACAAGTTAAAAATATAAAAACCATGTCATTTTTATAACTAGTTACATGTTGAATTGTTACTAAAATTTCATTATTGACTATATTAATAAGTTATGACCACTTGTAAAATATGAGAATTTGTAAAAACTAAATGTTTATAAAAACATAATAAAACTTTATAATATAATAATCCTCACTTAAAATATATATTTTACCTATTAAGTGCTACAATAGTAGGGAGCTTCATGTGAGGGGTTTCATTTGGGTAAAACGTATCGACGAGTTTGTTGGATTTACGATTTAAAGTGTCCTAGCTCCTCGAACGTTTACTACATGACCTCTGAATTATAATGGCCCGAACGGTAGTACGATATCTATAAACTAAATACGTTTTCACATATTAAAAATGTTACTATAAACATCAAACTATAAATGACTACATCATGATCAACATAGAGACATATATAGGATGGTTTATGTTTTCCTAAAACATTATTCCAAACCTAAGTCGCAACATTCCATTTTTAGGTTGCACGTAGAAGTTTCCCGAATTGTCCATCACATCCGTTAAAGTACTTAACTTCATTAAACTCTAGGTGAGTTCATAGCCCCACTTTTTATTACTTAATTGTTTTACAAACCCTTGGGAGGAATACATGCTATTTTTAAACCGATCACATTGCTTTGAAACTGTATGCTTATCTGAATGTATTATTTGCACTAAGTACCACTATTGTCAATCTTAAGTCCCTATTATCATGAACCATTAATCACTTGCGAGTGAACGCGAATACTGTGGATAGATCTATAGGGATTAACGAATCCCGTTTGTGTTGACCAGGTAGGCAAACAAACGCACTATATTTGAAGATCCATAGTTTTATTGGCAAATTACCTATTAGGGCAACTGTTACTATCATATCAATGTCTATTGACAAGTTGTTAACATTTAGGTGTCATGAGCTTAGTGCAATAATATCTGTTTTGTTTTCTAAACTATGAATGTGAGACTAATTACCTCACGTTACGAATATTGTGTTCAACTTATTTCCTAAACTCTATGAATATCACTCAACCATTGTGTTAACAGTTTTAAGCATGTATTTCAGGTCCATAATGTCGGAAGCGGGCACGGAAGGACAAGGACTAAATGAAGAAGGCTATAAATATTTTATCATTCACAAAACATCAAAGACTTTATATTGATGTATTTTGTAAACAATGGAACCAACTGGGACCTATTTTATAAACTCTGATATATTTGGATGATAAATCCTTTTTAAAACGACTTCTTTAGAGATCGTTTTATATTATTATGACTGTTGTACCATCGAGTAATACCCAGTTTGAATTCCGCTGCATATCATGAATTGGGGGTGTTACAACAAAAACATACAAGAATATATAAAATGTATTTGTTATTGTTTTTCTTACGTTTTTATACGTTTTCATTCGTTTTTACATGTTTTCGTTTATTTTTACATGTTTTAATATGTTTTTTTATGTTCTCGTCCATTTTTACATGTTTTTGTCCATTTTTACATGTTTTAATCTGTTTAATTTGTTTTTTTTACGTGAAAAAAAAGACAAAAACATGTAAAAACATACAAAAATGTAAAAACGGACAAAAACGTAAGAAAACCCATAATTAATACAATTTTATACATTTTTGTACATTTCTATACATGCAAAACCGAACGAAAATGTGCAAAAACAAACGAAAACGTGTAAACACTGACGAAAACGTAAGAAAACTGATGGATCTAAACACACACCTTGTGTTAGTGATACTTTGAATTATATTAATAAGCACGCGGAATATATTTAGTAATACTTAGAAGATGGATTGTATGATGTAATGTAAGTGAACAGTTTAACACAAAGCTTCAATATTATTAAGAAATAATACGAGTGATCTTGCTTATCACTAGGGTTACACTTTGAAGCTTATATGAATAATACGTACTCTAAACAATGACCTAGGATCTCCTTTTATAGCACAAGGAGTCCTTTACAAGATAAGTATAATCTTAACAATATATAATATACACAAGATCTTTTCTATACTTATCAATATACGGATACATAAAAATTATCCTAATAGCAGTGGTAATAATATACTGGCAGTGGTAATGAGTTTCCACTACTAGTGTAATCTTTAGCAAGAGTTAACCACAAGTGTATCGATGGTAATCATAGCTTTATTCCAACAAAACCAATCATTAATACATTTATACGCTTTTATACATTTTTACATTCTTATACATTTTTGTACAATTTAATAATGATAAGAATGTACAAAACGCATTTAAAACGTATAAAACAGTATTAAAACGCAAAACTAACGAAAACGTGTTAAAACGGACGAAAACCTGTAAAAACGAACGAAAACATGTAAAAGAGATGAAAACGTATAAAAACGAAAGAGAGCATGGAAAAACGGACGAAAATGTAAGAAAACCAATAATTAATACATTTTTATATGTTTTTGTACGTTTCTATGCGTTTTTGGTACAACTAAAAATGGATAAGAATGTACGAAAACTTACGAAAAGGAGTAAAACGAATGAAAACGTGCAAAAATGATTGAAAACGTGTTAAAACAAACAAAAACATGTAAAAATGAACGAAAACGTGTAAAAACGGAAGAAAACGTATAAAAATGGACTAAAAGTGGGAAAACGTACGAAAAAGTGTAAAAATGAACGAAAACGTCCGAAAACGAACAAAAACGTGTTAAAACGGACAAAAACGTGTAAAAATGAACGAAAACGTGTAAAACGGATCAAAACGTATAAAAATGGACGAAAACATGGAAAACGGACAAAACGTGCAAAAACAGACGAAACGTGCAAAAACGAACGAAAACGTGCAAAAACGGATGAAAACGTAGAAAATCGGACTAACGATGCAAGTTTAGCGTAAGAAAACCAAATTTTAAGTTATTTATTAACGGTCGTTAGTATAAAGGACTAACGACGCATGTTTAGCAGGTAACGGGTACACATAAAGGACTAACGATGCATGTTTATTGATAGAATGTGAAAAAATAAAGATAGCTACACACAACCATAAAAAGTGGCAAGTTAACTAAATTTTCAAATGATTTGCCCCGTTAAAATATGACAGCATACTCTAATAAGTGTGAATATGTTACTACTTTGTAACAATTACTATATGTTTCTTATCTAAAAAAGTACTTTAGTATTATTTAAACACGCAGTTATGTTATTGTAACCTCCAATTATATGTATACACGCGCAATTATATTAATGTGATCTCGCAAATGAGTATACTTGCTATGGTTTATTCCCCAAAACTTAGCGTTTGGTTTTTCTTGAAACCGGCGCTCAAATTACTGGATGGTGTTCATGTACGCCAAGGTTTTTCGTTTGGCCTCGTGTTGGATTGAGGATTGTCTTTTTCTATCTTTTCTCGGACTTGTTTGGGGTTTCATCAAAACCATCCCGAGTGAAACCGGTGGCTCGGCCTCCCGGATAGGGGTTTTCTTTGTCAAGTGAAACCGATCGGTCACCTTTGTGTCAAAAGTTTTTTCATCCATTTTGTCTCCCTCGCAGTTAAAGTCTCGAGATTTTATCATTTTCCTATATTATATAGTTCTTTTTGCTGACTCTTTTGTAATTTGAGTTTCTAGCGTCTTGCTAGTATTTTTTTTTTATTTTATTTTATTTTAATTCTGTCTTTGCCGTTAAAAAAAAGGTCTAGCTAACTATATTGATATGAGTTATAGTTAAGCATTTGACAGATAAAAAAAAATACTACGTAGCAATCAATGGAAAACAAACCTCACTTATTTAACATCATTCTCATTTTTTAAATAATTGGACGTGTATAATTATGAAATATATTAGTTCATCAAGTACAATTTATACGGAATTTATTAATATGTAAAATTAACTGCTTTAGTGTTTGTTTGTATGTATGTACGTGTTTATATGTTATTTACGTTTCTTGACGATGATGGTATAGTATGTAACTATGTATAGTAGGAGGCCCGGTCATAGTCGGTGTGCAGGTAATCAAGAAGCTGCCAAAAAAGATATTGTTAGGTGCATGACTAAATTCGAACAGGTCAGAGGTGGACTACTATAGCTTAAGGGAGAAGTCCCAAGTTTCATACTTTCTCTCTCCTAAATAAATACTCCTCCGTCTCATATTTATCATTCATATTTCCTTTTATGGACGCCTCAAATTAATCAGTCCACTTTCCATATTTAGTAGTTAAAAGAGAATATAATCGGCGAATATTCCATTCGAGCCATTGAGATTTATAGGCCCCACTTTATTAAACTTTGCGATTCTCGTCTCCGACAATAATTTCGGACGGAGGAGTATCTATTATTAACCTTTAAAGTTTTTCTTTTCTTTTCTTTTTTGTTTTAAACTTTGACATTAAATTATTTGGTATGTAAGTATGTAATATTCACTTAAATTATATAAATGGATTGGTTTTGAAATTTATTTTAATTAGTATAATTTTCATCAAGTATTACATGACACAAATTAAATAATTTAAGATCAAAGTTGAAAGAAAAAAACTTTAAAAATCAATAATGGACATTTATTTAAGGACGGATGTAGTATAACTTTAGATGCAAATTTAATAATTTGTCACGTCAATATTTTTAGAAAATAAGGGTTTTACTCGGTTTGAGTTAGTGTAACGACAGAGCCACATATGAGGGTGTGCAAGATGCGCTACCGCATAGGGCCTCAATGTTTTAGGAGCCTCAAAATATATATCTTTTCGTATAGTTTGGGCCTTAGAATTCATTTTCAACGTCAAAATGTTGAGGATATATTTAATTTTGTTCTCAATATTTGTTAAAAGTTTACTTCAAGTGGACGAAAATTATGAAAAACTCATAAAAATTTAATCACTACAATATATGTTTAGTCGTCATATTTAATTATCATATAATGGTTTTGCACAAAACCTCCACTAGCTTAGTTACGGCACTGTGTAACGATAAGTTAAATCATATAAATTAATCGGTCAAAAAATAAAAAATCATGATTACCCAAAAAAACCATGACTTATTCACGAAACACATACATGCACACAAGACAAGTTAACCAAGCTAACTTTTGCCAATAACTTTGTGAACAACCAAAGCCACCGGTATATATTAACTTCGTTGTTGTTGTGCCATAAACGATGAAATTATTTAATAAAACTATTTTAACAAGATGTAATATATCTTTATTATAGACATGACGCCTACTTATAACGCGAACCATCATACAAGTGGTCGCGTTATAAGGCGTCCGACGCCACCCCACTAGCTAAGTTATAACACGTTTTTTTTTTTTTTTTTTTTTTTTTTTTTTTTTTTTTACTGCTTTTGTATATTTGTATCGATTATTGTGGTTGTGTGTGGTAGTGTTTGTGTGCGGGTAGTGTTTGTGTTTTTATTTTATTTTTATGTTGTAAGCGAAATCAAGGAGGAAGTCGGAAGAAGTTAATATGATATAATACTTTTTTTTCTTTTTTAATTCTATAAATTTTACTGTATTATTTTATCTTTAGTCTCTAATATGTAATGTTTTGCTTTATTTAAATTATGTAATGTATTCATTTTAGTGTGTTATTTTTTTTTTTAATAAGTGAAAAAATAAAAAAGCTCTAGGAATCTGAGTTGTTTTATAACTTGAGTGATAGAATGAGGCTGTTTTAGGTTAAGTTATATGGTGAAAAGCTAACGTGATAACACTTTTTACTATAACACGATGCTATAATACCAAACGTCACCTATTATTTTATAAAGCTCTAACATAAATAGTTCGGTTTTGAACATCCCTTTATGAGTTATGACATGATAAGCTGGAAAATAGAAATGCATGTTATTTGATGCAACAAGTGTTTGATACCCGCCGCTCCGCGGCGGGAGTTTTCCACATTTTCTCTAATAATGCAAAAACTTATACAATAAAGGACATCAGAAGCAAAATAAATACCACAACCTCTGGTGCAACGACTGTCGCTGGGAACATGAGAAGTTTCAGACAAGAATCTGTTATCATATCCTTTGCTTATTTTCATAAGACCATCTTCAATTCGTACAACATCACCTATCCAAAGAAAAAAAACAGCAACCATATATTGACAACAGCATGTACAATTGACACCAGTAAATCGACAAAACACGATACACACGGAAACACTTAAAGTGAACACTATCCTAAAATTAGCGTCCATTGCAATACTTGAACCAACACCCACACCGCTAGCATCTTTGTTGACGCCAACTGCTTCCCTTCAGAAGCGATTCCATAAGCTGGCGTGTCATGTTCTTTTCATAAATTCTGAAAGAAACACAGAGGTTAAGATTTTCAAAACAACCCTTAAGGCGGGCAACACAAAGCAATCCAAACATCCGTTAATCCGATTAAATAAGAATTCAGATTTTAATAGTAAGCATCTAACAATTTTCAAGAACCCATTTATCTAAAACGATGTAAAACGCTTTAAACCAGAAGATTTAAGTGGTATACGTAAGCGTCTCCATGTTTACAGCCACTACTGTAAAATGTCTTACATATTTATCTGTCTTTTTAAATTGGCTAGTAACATGTCCAAACCCATGTTCTCCTCATTGTCATTAGCCTCCAATAGCTTATAAGACCTCTGTTCCGCCTAGCGTTGCTCCTTTTTTTCCTGTGTTTATAAACCGATAAAATATCATCAACAAAATTAGTTACCACTATAACACTTATTTATTACCAATAGGCCATTTAAAAATATCATTATCAGTCTCATCTAATTCCAATGAAGTTCATCTAAATGCAAATATGGATATTCAAAAGAACATAAAATTTACCTCTTATGTACTCTTCTTCCTTTTTTTCCCTCGTCATTATCGCCGACCTTCTCAAAAACATGTTTCTCGACCTTTTCTTGAACACCTAAAAAGGTAAAAAGAGATTCTATCGAGTCTAACCCGGGTCGCTAGCCACTACATGATAGAACCTTCGATGATTTCATTTCGCTTCTATACCTTTTAAAAATGATGTCATTTAAATTCTATACTTTTTAATAGCGACCTGTGAAAATGGGTTGGTAAGCCGATGATTATCATGAGCTGGTAAGTTAAGCCCACTTGTAATGGAATATTTAAGTCCATAGATGATACGCATAACCTGCATCGATCGCCGAAGAATATCAATTTCAGTAAAAGGAGATAGCGAAACATGTAATGAATGGGGGTAATGTAGTAACTCAAAGGAGACAACCAAACATATATAACTATATCTGAGACGCAGTAGCATAACCGCAGAGATGATATTTGAAACATATCTCGCTGATAAGTTACCGCGGATCAAACACGTTAACGGTTTTCCCCATTGGTCTTCAATTAGTGCTTCAAAACAAGATTCCGCACAATAGCAAATGTGTCGACGCGAGTAAGTGCAACAAATTTTCAGAGTATGTATCATTATACATGTATTTACTGTATTAACATATCAACATCATATACTGCAACTATTATTAGCCTGCTAAAATGGAAAACACGAAAGTGATACCTTTGTTATTTTCATCTTCAACTTGGCTTTCCTGTCTTTGTGATTCTCCTAAGCTTTGATCTTCATCCCTGCTTGCTTGAACCTATTGATTAATGAAATCAGATAGTGATAAGTAGAAGTAATGATATACATTTGAACCTAAAAAATAACAGTCACTTAAATAGTAGTTAAACATATTTGTTGACTGAAATAGTGACCGGCGATACTGTCAGTTCAGTATGGGATCAACATGCTGTTGATCTTGCCTGCGTAGTTTCAAACTCGTTGCTTTTAGTTCAAGCATATATAGTTTTTCAATTTAAATTTAAAACTGATACGGATATAAAGAGCTATTCATTATTTGGTTCGTTTTCATATAATTATTCATTTCGGATATGAATTGGGGTTCATTTTTTGATTATTTTTCACGTACCAGTTGAGACAGAAATGTTGGTGTGCCGCTGCAATGCCTCTAGAATGTTAACCTTTTTCTGGTGCAAGGAAGTCCTGAAAAGATTCAATATAAATTTATTTCATCAGCCAAGACGTGTATCATTATTTCAAAACAACATATGCAACATGGCATATAACATATACGGTATGGTCATGCCAGAAAAAGGTTGGCACAATAGTTTGAGGTTCAGAATATTACAGGAAACCTATGGATTCATTGATTTTCATGACAATGGGATCCATACAGAACTACACATGATTTATTAAGCTTATCGAAAACTTGATAAGCTCAGAAGCTCAAATCATTTTGCCAACTATTATGAACTTATCAGTTTTTCGTAGGTCATAAGACGCGCTAGACGAACACGAATTCTAAGCCTCTTATTTGCTTGAAAATAAGCAAATTATATAGATGTGATCTAAGCTACAGTAACGCTATAAGTATTTTCATATCATCATATACATGAAACAATTTTTTCCGTATATCTCCAAACTTTTACAGATTCAAACCTATAAGCTTGAAAGAAAGATAATAGCATATTACAATAATCTCAGTCAACTCAAATGTAAGTTTGAGCACGCAAAATAAAATTTGGTCACTCAAAATATCCATTCACACTTGCTTGTTTGTGAATGTAACATCCATTTCCAAATAAATTACGCTTTTTTACTTTGCATTCCTATCAGTGTATAACCATTTTTATTCATCAGTCATCAACATTTTACATTCGTAAAGTTGTACGTACAAAAGTAAGCAATACCTTCAATGAGTAAGGGTCCGTTTGGTTTGTTGCTAGGAATGACAATGGGTATCGAATTTGGTATAGGATAGAATGACAATGGATATGAAAAAGTGTATCATTACGATTGTTTATGTTTGGATTACAAATATGGATATGAAAAAGTGCATAAATATTTGAGTTTTGTAGTGGAAAAGAGAGGGCTCCGCGGAAATGGATTTCATAGACACCAAATTGGTGTGTAATGGATCTATGGCTATGATATACTTATTTCATTCTCGGACCCACTAAACAAACACCTTAAATCAGAATGAAATCCATAGACCCATTCCGATTGAAGGATACCAAACGCACCCTAAGTGTCTTTGTTTGACCGGTTGCACAATAAAAAAGTCAAAAGAGTCTAACACACTGAAGTTGCACATATCAACTGATAGTAAACGAACGTGTAAAACATGGAAAATGACCCGGCGATTACCTGGATTGTGTAGATTACCTGTAAAATCGCCAGACCGTTGGGTTGGACAAACGCAATGCGGTGAGAGCTTCTTCTTTATCAACATATAACGGGGCTAAGAAGTTAGGCTGGACAAACGCAATGCACTGGGCCATTGAGCCGTGAATCAAAACGACAAATCCAGTAAAAAGGATCTCCACCCATTGTCGAATTTATATATACACTAATAGGAGAGCGGTATAAAAAACTATCATATTTTATGCCATACAGAGGAAGGTGTACCAAATGATAATGGGATACAAATTCGTATTTAAACTGTGTATAAGGGTCGACAAAGGGAATAAAAAAGGGCAAACATTCGCAACGGCCGCAAATCTAGTGATTTGCCCGCCAAGGCGCGGACGCTCACAACTTTAGTCAAATCAAGAGAGCGAAACGATGAGGTCAAGAGAATACATCCGCCATGGCTACAACTTTAGTAAGTTGCCGTGCCAAGATCCGGAAAACCTCATCTTTAGCCCTCTCCACCCCTAGACTCATCATTCCCTAATATATCCCAGTATCAAATCGAATACAAATGTCGTCGTTATACATCCGCCATGGTCGCAAAGTCGATAGTTTGCCCCGCCAAGGTACGTATATTCACGACTTTCATCAAACCCTTCCAAATTAATCATCGCCTATATCCAACGTCATCACGCAGCTTGTTTCACCACAATGTAGTGGTACCAAACCCATCATGGTCGCAATATATGGCTATAAAATTATCGAAAAATGAAAAAATAAACCGAAGCTATGAATTTTAAAAGATATCGAATACTAAAAAAATAAATACCATATGTGTAAAATTATCAGAAAAACATATCAGTATATTTATATGATTACACATGAATCAAATTATGACCAAAAATTAACATTTCAGTATATTTATATTTCTATGATTACACATGAATCAAATTATGGCCAATAATTCATATCAGTATATTTGTGTGAGAAAAAAAATTAGTGTCAAAAACATATCAGTATATTTATATGATTACACATGAATAAAACTAATACCCAAAGTATATTTATATGATTACACATAAATCAAATTATGGCCAAAAAAAGAAACCTGTTCCATCATCCTTCTCGAACCTCTGATGTATAACCTCTGAGAATCCTCGAACCTCTGAGATCCTATTGTAAGCCCGTAATTACTCCATCTACAAAAGATGAAATCACTAATTTAGACTTCTTTCATGTTCAAAGAAGATATACGAATCGAAATATTTGAAAACATATCCATCGCACCTAAAGTAATCGGAATAATTGTATGACTAACTAAATTATAAAGGGCCCTTCAACATCGTCATCTTCAATTGAAGCAGCCAAATCCTATCATTGATAAACAAAAAACAACCAAACCTGAATCCGTAGTTCTTGTGCGTGAATTCTGGAACCTTTGATGTATAACCGCCTATATGTGTGTGTACCGGAACCTTTGAGAAGCACAAATAAGCGGTGAGGACTGAGGCGGTGATAGATTTGTTTATCAACGGGGCTAACAAAGTGGGCTAGACATAGCCCATGAAAAAGCCGGTCCAAGACGAATAATAAAATATGATAGTTTCGGAAACGCTCTCTTATTAGTGTATATATCAATATGAAAATGCATGTTGTTTTCCAACTACTACGTACTAGTTTTAAATGTAAAGAAGTTTCTCAATACATGCACGCAACGATAACCAAGAATTAAATGAAGTTTCCAATCTTTCAACCACATTCCTTCAATTCAATTCTAGTTTGTTGGTAGCTCTTCATTAACTCCTTCCAAACATTTTAAATACATGCACATTCCCACATTCACATTCACTCATTCATGGCACCTACAGGAGAACAACATCTTCTATCCACCGAAATAGTTAACCATGGAATTGAACAGTCAGGTCCCGATGCCGGATCCTTGAATTTTTCTGTCAGGGTCCGGCGTCGGTTACCAGACTTTGTTCAGTCAGTAAAGCTAAAGTATGTCAAACTTGGTTATCATTACTTGATCAACCATGGTATCTACTTAGCCATTGTGCCTGTGGTTGTCCTTGTGTTTGGAGCTGAGGTCGGGAGGTTTAGCAAGGAGGAGCTGTGGCGGACGCTATGGGACAGCGCGAGTGGCTATGATCTTGTTTCAGCTCTTGCGTTTTCTTGTGTGTTTATTTTCACTCTTACGGTTTATTTCTTGTCACGCCCTAGATCGATTTATCTTATCGATTTCGCATGCTTCAAACCTGATGATGATCTCAAGGTTAACTTTTTTTCTTAAAGGCAAACTATGAATATTACATTGTATAAACACTACAAATATATTAAATGCGTTTTAAAGAGACTTGAACCTATAACCACATGGTTCATGAACATCTCATACCACATGAATACACTTTTTTAATAGTCATTTTATTTACCTTACATTATTTTAGTTAGGTTGAGACATGAGGGGGTTAGGGTGGGCACCTGCCCCTAGCGAAAAAAATTGTAGTATAATTTTTTAAAAATATCTGGCTATTTTTGTAACTTGCCCTCTAATGAACCAATTTGTAGTGTAGTTTCATAAAAATTAAAAATTATCAAAGTTTGCCCTATATCATAACTTTCTGGCTCCGCCCCACTACAAAGGACTTATACAAAAGTTTTTTTCTTCTGAATCCGTCACTAACTGCAGGCGACTAAGGAGGAATTTATCGAGATGGCAAGAAAATCAGCGAAATTTGACGAAGCAAGCCTCGAGTTCCAAAAGAAAATACTTGAATCATCGGGGATTGGAGACGAAACATACGTCCCAAAGTCAATAATGTCACCAGAAAAAACCGCAACTATGAAAGAAGGTCGTGCAGAGGCGTCCATGGTGATATTTGGAGCACTAGACGAGCTTTTTGCCAAGACTCGTATCAGTCCAAAGGACGTTGGAATACTAGTCGTAAACTGCAGCATATTTAACCCGACTCCGTCTCTATCAGCAATGATCATTAACCATTACAAAATGAGGGGAAACATTTTGAGTTTTAACTTAGGTGGTATGGGATGCAGTGCTGGAATTATAGCTGTCGATTTAGCTCGTGACATGCTTCAAGCGAACACTAATAGTGTAGCGGTCGTAGTAAGTACGGAGATGGTTGCGTATAATTGGTACCCTGGTCGTGATAGGTCTATGCTCATTCCTAACTGTTTCTTTAGAATGGGTTGCTCAGCTGTAATGTTGTCTAATCGTCGTCGTGATAATAGTCGAGCCAAGTATAAGCTTGAGCACCTTGTTCGAACACATAAAGGTGCTCATGATGCTAGCTTTAGAAGCGTGTATCAAGAAGAAGACGAACAACGTTTTAAAGGGTTGAAAGTTACCAAAGATATAGTCGAGATAGGTGGCGAGGCTATTAAAACAAACATCACAACGATGAGTCCATTAGTCCTCCCGGTGTCCGAACAAATCCTCTTCTTTTCGACCCTTGTCAAGAAGTACATTTCTGGGAAATCCAAATCCGAAACGAGCACTAACACCTTGGAAAAATCATGGAACAAGTAAGCACTTATTCTTTTGTTAGAACCCACCCACAACTTTATATCTAGACACTGCGTTTCATATATATTTTAGGTTGATTATATTTTCTCAAACTTATATATATACAACAATTTATGTTTATTGTAGTGCATCATCTTCGTCCAGCACTAAGCCATACATTCCGGACTACAAGCTAGCATTCGAGCACTTTTGCATTCACGCGGCCAGCAAGATGGTGGTGAACGAGCTACAACGCAACTTGGGGCTCAGCGAAAAGAACATGGAGGCATCAATTGCCACCCTCCATCGATTTGGTAACACGTCCTCTAGTAGCATTTGGTACGAACTCACGTACCTAGAGGCTAAGGGTCAAGTAAAAAAGGGCGACCGAGTCTGGCAATTGACATTCGGGTCAGGTTTCAAATGTAACAGTGCTGTTTGGAAGGCCGTTAGACGTATAAAAACACCGTCCGACCACAACCCTTGGCTGGATTGTGTCGAGAGATACCCTATGGCGGCTCTTTCGCATCCTTTAACTTGAATTTAATCACACGTTCGTATATATATTATGAAATAAGACGTTTTTATTAGGAGTCTAGAGTGTTACGGCAGGCATGCATACTTATACAAAGGAGGCGGTTTAATTTTATTAAATATTGGCCTAACATTATATAGAGGGATGATATATAAATACTTGTTCAAGTATAGATCTTTGGTTTGGCGGAACGCATTATATTTGTGTCAGATTTGGTTCTTTTAAAATGTTCATCTTCTTAGTTATTGTATAATGTTATTTGTACCGAGTACTCCAAAATGTAAGAAATTATTTAAGTTGTTTTGAGGTGAAGTAACGCAATGTTTTATTGGTTATCATTTCAGTTGAACGTACTTTTTGTCTATATTATACTAATTTTTATTTTTATAAAACTATAAATGCCTATTAAACGAAATAATACACACTCAATCTATGTATGCATATATATATATTTAACGAGAAATGCTAGAAGCGTTGACTAATTAGAAAATATGAGAACACCGCATACCTAGCAAGTAAAAATTTGGACCATTTGGTTACAAAAAGAAAAGTTGATCCACCTAATTGAATTAGTCAATTAGCTATTCCACTCAAAGGAGAAACAACTAGCTAGATGAAAGAATTTTGCATATCAAACTAGTCCAACTGTCATATTTTTGGAGGAGATCCTCTCGTTGAAAACTCAACTCGACTCAATTTAGATTGTGAGTCATTTGATTTAATTCAATGGCCAAATCGTTAACTTTCGATTTGAACCATTGATTAAATCCAACTACCACAATAATCTAACTCGACTCAAGTCAAGATGAACTGGAGAGGATCTCGATCCCATATTTTTTCATCGACCAATAATTTTTAATGCCATAGTTAATACTTTGATTATAATATAGAAGTTTTCGTGCATGCAAATCGACAATATAATATAGTCCAATTTGATATAACGACATTATGATATTTACATATTCATTAAAAGATGATGCATAACAATGGCAACATACCCAATCTCGCCGTAACGGTATATGAAAGTTAGAATGTATACGATTTTACCTTTACGTCGTGATAACTTGAAGGTAGAAAACTGCTGTAAAAACGCTCAACAAATGTAAATATACGGAGAGAGCTTAAAAATATATACATGTGAAAGTGAGCAAAAATAAAGATAAGGAGCCTAAAAGTAAAAGATGAAAAGCAAGCAGACAACCAAAGCAAATAGGCAAAAACAAACTTAAAAAAAAAAAAAAAAAAAAAAAAAAAACGTCGCAATAGAACACAAACAAAAAAAAAAAAAAAAAAAAATCGCAAGAAAGACAAGAGAAACTCAAGCATAAATAAATAGGTTTAAAGGGACAAACCTAAAAAGGCAAAAGCACCTAGAAAAACGCAAACAAAGACAAGTTTTGAAAATTGAAGAAAAGTTTTGCCGTGCCACATCTGAATTTTCATTATATTGATAAATAAAAAATAAATAAATAAAAACTAGTGGTACAATGAGTATGCATCAACTTGTTAAGTTAGGGCGAGTTTGCTCGTTACAAAGAAATGGATATCGTTATAAATATGATTATAAAATGGAATAGGAATAAGGATATCATTTCTAATATTATTGTTTGTTTTGACGATATGGTTTTGGTAATAGCTTTTATACGATTGGCTCATTTACTATTTTTTTAGATATAATAAATAAACTTTTAGATAAATTTACATTTTTTTTTTCTCTTGTGGTGGAGAAAAATAGACGAAAAAGAGGACTCAAAGGAATGTCAAGGAAACCCACTATTACCCACTAGAATGAGTCTATGGGTTTAAATTTAGAGAAAATTACCAAAAGAAGCCAATTTTTCAAGGTTGATCCATTTTAAGACTTTTTTTCTCATCTCTTTCCCAAAAGAGTTATGCTCAATCGCCGATGCTCATTGCCCACCGCTCAACCGCTCAAGTACAAAAGAATGACACGTGTCAAAATTTGGGTGGAGTCGAGCATTTAAGCAATAAAGTCGAGCAATGAAAGCAAATAAGTCGAGCAATGAAAGCAATAAAAGGAATGACACGTGTCATAAAAATAATAGAGTTTTGTACTGAGCAATGAAAGCAGGTGGGCGCTGAGCATCGAGCGCTGAGCATGGCTCTTTTGGGAAAGAGATGAGAAAAAGTCTTAAAAATGGACCAACCTTGAAAAATTGGCATCTTTTGGTAATTTTCTCTTAAATTTATATGTTGATTCTCATACTGGTCAACCAAACACTTACAATGACTATCATTGTCGTTACATAATTCGATATCTATCAACCAAACATACCCTTGATTTCGATTTACATTATGTACATAGAATTTTCATTTTGTATCATGTGTCAAGGATTACGACAATAAAACCCAAGTTCGATCGTGGAACACTAGATCACGAGTAGTATCGAGTACAAGCATTTAACACGAGAGACATAAGAGACTACAAAGAACCAAACAGTTAAGTTCTATTAACACCTCACTCGCTTTACAAGGACAAAATAAGAAGCATGTGTGTGATTTGTGCATCACCCCTCATCTTTATTTATAGGGTGAGGGGGTCAACATCCTAAGACCTAAACGTCATGGTACTCTTGCTTGAATCCCAAGCCAAATCAAACATGCCAAAAACAAAGCATATAGATAAGGAAACTTACATAATCGAATAAAACCAACCATAACTACACTTTGATGCTAATAATAATAATAATAACAATTTACACCATAGTATCTGTTAGGATTTAGAAAATCCATAGTGAAGAGTCGGTCACCCCAACTCTAGTCTAGCATATGTTAGCTCGTAGACATTACGTTATTTACTAGTTATTTAGTTAGTTATTTAGTTTAGAGCAACACCGTGGAGGATGGACGGGTCTTTACCCATCAGATGCTCGATCCACAATCCAAGGAGGACGTAGTATGTAACTATAAATACCCCACGTCCCAAGGTGAGGTTGGACCTTCACTTAATCTAACCTTCTTTCTTTTGTTTACTTTTCTCTCTAGAAAGGATCCCATCTTCCACTTTCTCTCTCTAAAATCTATCTCATTCAAACCTTATTTGTGCTTGATTATGTGTTTGTGAAAACCAATATCTAACAATTGGTATCAAGAGCCATGGTTTGATCACTCATCTTTCATGTTCTTGGATTTCTAGTGGTTTTCATTAGGTTTTGGGTTTGAATGAGTTTAGAGTAGTTTGCATCATTTGGATCATTTCTTGTGTTAAAGTTTGGATTTTGATTGTACTTTTGTGTTTAGAATCATTATAAGTGTTTAGGTTTTGGTTTAGAAGGTTTGAATCATCGTGGTTAAGTTGTTTTTGGATTGAAAAGTGGTGTTTTTAAAAGTTTGTTGGATGCAAGTTGTGTCTCGGATTGTTTTTCTTTGATGCGAGTTGTCCTAGCTTTGATGCGAGTTGTCTACTCTGAGCTTGCTTATTGAAGCGAGTTGTCTTATATGCGAGTTGTCTATTGAGACAAAACGATAAGAAAGGACAAAGTAGTGGGTGTACCGCGTACTATGCGAGTTTTCACTTATGCGAGTTGTGTTTTATGCGAGTTGTCTCGTTAAGCGAGTTGTCGCTTAAGCGAGTTGGTAAACAGGTGCGAGTTGTCTTGTAATGCGAGTTGTCTTATATCGCGACTTGTCTTGGATGCGAGTTGTCTAGGGTGCGACTTGTCTTGGCTGCGAGTTGTCTAGGGTGCGATTTTTCTAGGATGCGATTTGAGTGAAGCGGTTTGACAAAAGTGCGGTTTGACCATTTCATAAGTGCATTTTATTGACTTTTCCCGACAAAACTTCAAACGGCCATAACTTTTGAACCGTAACTCTGTTTTCAGCGTGCTACCCATCAAAACAACCGTGAGAACGAGGAGAATGACACGCCAAATAAACTAAAGTAAAGTTTATTCGGAGCAACCTTCGAGGCCCGAATCCGCTCCGAGCGTGGTTATTGAGGTTTTTAAGTTTTAGACCTAAATTTCTCCGTAAAATCGCATCAACCAATCCAAATCTCAACCAAACAACATCTCAACTAATCCTAAAACCAATCATAAGTCCTAACACACAATTTTCTATCATTGTGTCGATCAATCACCATCTTAACACGCTCTATTGGTCATTGCTTAACGGTTTCCTCTTGATTTTGTAAAATCCGAAAGATTCTATTTCTCGCTTAAATCACAAACTTGTAAAATCCTGTACACAAAGAACATCATGTCTTACACTCTTGATTCGTTGATTTCGAAGTACTTAAATTGTATGATGTTGTGGACAACAATGATAATGTATGCTACATCGAACGGTTAAAGATGATTGAATCAATCAATGAGGATGTGAGATCTTCGTGTTCGAGTTTGAAGAGAGAGAATTGCACTGCTTAGGCTACGTAATGCCATGCTAAAGGAAAGTAACATTGAACCATATCAACAACTTCACTCACACCTCATGTTACTTACACCTATAACAATGGAACGAACATGCAATGCCCTTTTCCGTCAAGATTTATCTATATTAACGGGAACACTATTATTGAACTTAGAACAATTGGAACAACAACTTGACAAATAGAAGGTTTAAAAGGATAGTTCTAGTGCTGCACTTCAAGTGATCCACAAACAATTTCACTATTCATCGGTGGGAATTCACATCGATTATGATCATCACATGACCGAAATGTCTTTCAAAAGGCACACCGAATGGAAATTCATATGTTCATTGAGACATTTATCCAACTCATGGATAATGTGGAGAAGTACATTGAGGAAGTTGAGAGATAGTTGTGATAGTTGTGATGAGTCGGGTAATGTATCGATGAAAGGTCGGGTGTTGCTAAATACGTAATATCGAGACAACAATGAATGATATAACCAACACCAAGAACTTCATCACACAAAAAGTGGATACGTAAATCGAAGGTGAATGAATGTCCGGTGAATGAATGTCGTGCAATCAAGAGATTGTAGTGTTGAGATGGGTAAAGCATAGGATGATGGATCTGTTGACACCGAATACTGAGGCTCAAAGACGATACACTTGAAACACCAAGAGTTCAAAGGGTCTTGTTACACATGATGTGGATGCAAATATCATACCGACAAATGAACAAGTGTCATGTGATGAGTTACCCTTAATCGCTCAATATAGTGCATCCGCTAATGTACCTAAACAAACCGATCTTAATGCTAAACATGAGTCTCGATAAATGTTCCTTGGTTGAGGTCGAGTCTAATAATTTCAAAACAAATGATATGGTTGATAAAAGGCTTTTGATGAACTTTCAAAAAATTCTCAAAACTTGAAAACATTGCATTTCACTTGAAATTGCAATACAAAGAAAGGAGGAAAGTTTTCAAACTAAGAAACCATGTAAAATCTCAATTTCTTGAATTTCGTGAATTTTTGAAATAAACAATTTAAAAGCTCACCAAGCCAAAACTCGACTATCAACAATTTGAAGAAAATATTTCGATATGCATGTGAAAAGTAATTTGGTTCCAAGTAATTTTGATGTTAATGCTATTGATGATATTCAAATGAGAAATGATGAATTAGCGGTTTGTGTGGCCAAATTACTAAAGGAAAATGAGACTTTGAGAAAGCATCACATAGAACTAAGTGACTCACAAAGAAGCTAGAACTACGCCATTGTAACAAACAAACTATTTGATAGAAAAATTGATGATCTCAAAGCTCAACTTCGTGAAAAAGTTTCGCTATTGTTGCCTTAAAGAATGAGCTTAGAAAATCAGAGGAAAAGTGTGAACACTAAGTTTACAAAACCATCAAACTTGGGAAGCCGCCGTCCCACTAATGACCGGTCCGTTGTTAGGCGACCTCATCGCATTTATATCCGAAAGAACAAAATCTTTAAAATCAAGGCTTGCCTCCCAAGTTGATGCGATACAAGTTTTGTCAAAACCACCACTTCACTTGAGTTACCTAAGAATAATGCTTCTAGTTCCGTTAACCTCAACAAGTAGCCACTTCTACTCCCAAAGACTCTAGGATTAGTTTGAAAACAAAGTGTCAAAACCAAGTATTAAAATCCGTAATTCATATGATATGAATGACTTGTGGAAGAACTATTATCTAGAAGAAGCTAGGAAAAGGCATGATTCGAAAAGACGGAATTTTAGGTGCAAGACCTAGGGTGAGGAATTCTACGAGATTTCAAGGCACTGCTAGTAGTAGTAAACCACTAGCTAGGAACACTCAAAAGACTAGGGATTGGCTTGCATCTAAGAGTAGTTATGTGAATATGAATGCTAAGCATGTAGAAAACAAAACTAGAAATTCTGAGTCTTTTCCGAATAAGAAACATTTTCCTAATTCACATGCCAAGGTACAATCCACTAAGAATACCTTCATGGCTAAGGTTCAACATGTTATGAAGCAAAACAAACCCAAAAATTCACCTAGATGGATCCCAACTGCTAAATATTTGGAGTCTAGAAATAACGATAAGTCTTCCACTATGCATAAGAATGTCACCAATCCTAGTACTTGCCATAAGTGGATTCCGTCTGGTAGAATGTTTAAGGATGTTGGACTTAGGTGGATACCTACCGGAAAGCTGTTTACCAATGGCAAAATCAAGGTTGACCGTGATACCCCAAAGGGTTTGGATACTAATGTCACTAACCAATATATATGCAATCAAGCTTGTAATGTTAGTGCAAGTAGTCCTTACTTTGTTGCAGATACTTCGATCCTTCACTACATGGACAGGCTTAAAGTATGGATAACAAAAGGATTGATATCATAACCCACGGGTTCAAGTAACTCAACCTTGATATTCAATCGGCAATGACGTCTGTTCACATCAGTTCATTCCTCGTTCTTCATCACTATGGCATCTCAGAGATAACACTTCGTGCCCCGCTCCTCAAAGAAAAGAAAAGTGTACGCCTCGGCGCTTTATCTTCGTAAAAGAGAAATCTTCATTTTATGACCATTCTCATCGACATTCTTCATCAACAAGCTTCATGTTTTCCATGCTCATTCAATCCTCAAGTGGATCTCCGCTCATTGGTATATATTCTTATTCACTTGCTCAATCAAAATGGCAAACTTCATTTGCAATTTTGAGAGGAGAAGAGTGAATATACTACATGTTGATGGATGCTTGAGTTATGGTCATACGACTCTCCAACGCCTAATGTCTTCACTCACTAAGGATAACCGGGATTTACTATTTGGGATTCGTTGTTTTTCAAGATATGTTTGATGAGTACTTCCAACCTCCAACGAATGTTGATCATCCAGTCAAGCTCATGTTCCGGTTCCTACCGACTCAACCGGTTCACCATCTAAGAAGTACTTCTAAATTCTCAAGAAACCTTATCTCCGCTATTTACAAGGCATTGATAATGACTATCATGATATTGTAGTTGCACTATTGAATAATGATCCGCTTTGGTATTCCTTTGCCAAATCTTTACGGATTATTGTTCCTCTCATTGTGCACGCTTATAAATCAACCACATGAACATTAAGGAAAATGACTACCTCATCCGCTCAAAGACATTATTGGTGAATCTTCCATATCGCCTCTACATGTATACCTTTAGGAAGAATGCATTGATGTTGAGAAATCATTTGTTTCGGTTCATTCAGTGGGTCAATGTACATCCGATTGTAGGTGTTGGACATTTGACACAAGTTGATTACTCCGGAGTTAATCATTTATCACTTATTTGAGATTGAAGTTGACTTTTACAAAGGTGTATTCTTATTTTATCTTGAAGTCGGAATTGGTTGGATGCATGACTCTCAATGATAACTTGCTCTTGCTTAAGATCTATGTAGAAGACTTGGTTTATCTAGTTACCAAAGAATGATATGGATGGTTGAAGACCGTTAACTATCACTTTAAGGAGTTACATTGTTTTACTTAGTGACACACGCAAATTCGCTATGGATAATCGCAAGAGGTGTTAGTGTCTCATATTTTGGTTGAGTATTGAGTACTTAGAGATTTGCTTGGAGCATAAATTCTCGACACCGTTCTTCCAATATTAGCGCAAGATTAAGATACAAATGCGGGGAATTCTACTTCAGCTTCAAGTTTGGTATATCGGTTTTGCTTCATCAGTGGTCACTTCAAATTGTCTACATCTGGGTTGGTTAAGGTAGTCAAGGAGAGCATCTGTAGCAGTTGATTCTCACAGGATATATTTGAGCTTATTTTGTTCTTCTCAAAAGATTTCAAGGATATGAGTGTATTATGTTTTGCTGATTTTGAGGTATCAAAACCAGCAAGGGGGAAGGAGACATACATTTAAACTCACAACGAGTACACGTGATGAACTTAATACTTCTGCTCAATTGAAGTTATTCCGGGAAGACAAGTATCTTATCCGCAGAGAAACTCAGTGTTTAATTCGTGGAGTTTGGTGTTATTATTCCAACTATTTGGGGGAATGATGTATCATTCCAACTATTTGGGGGTAGGATGTATTATTCCAACTATTTGGGGAATTGGTCTCGGATACTTTTGGTATGTGTTATCTCACTATCATTGGGAAGAAATATGAGAAGAATATTTGGAGCGTGAGATGATATTGCTTATCGACATCTTCTATATGATTTATGGTAGTGCTTCCGTTATTGCTTCATGTACACAATGCAATGATGATTCCAATGAGATCGCAACCATCGTGGAGAGATATGTGTACATCGGGATGCACAACATGTTCACTTGATCGAGCTAATTCGCTTATTCGAGTTGACATCCGCAGAGATGATTAGTGACTCAACATGTTTCATGGATGTCATCGCCTCTACTCTTGTTGGGTACATGTGTACATTATGGGTCGATTGGTTATATGTTAGATAACCGGAATGCATTTGGTGAAATGAACATGTTGATATATTATTCTCCGAATAGACAATCGCTCAAACTCAAGAGTAATGTGTACATCGAGGACGCACAACAGATCATGTGATCGGGCTTAATCATTTATTTCGGTTTGATAACCGCAAAATGATCCGTGTTAACTTGTTACTTCGTTGTTATCGCCTTCTTCGGGTTCTTGAGCTTCATACAATTAGTCTGCTTGCTTCACTTTTTCTTCTTGGGGAAATGGTCTTTTATGAGGATTGTCGGTTTGGGGAAGCCGCCAAAGATTCACTTTAAAAAGGCTCAAGTTCTTATGACGATTCAAGAGCCTCGAATGCTTTGGTGGTGAAAGTTTAAGAGATGATGACTTCTATCTTCTATAAAGTGCGAATAATTTCCTTATCTCGGTATCAGTATCATCATCTTCTTAAACTATTTCTCTATCTTTGTAAATAATTTTCAAAACCATAATACAAAAATATAAAACCAAAGAAAAGGAAAAAGAAAATATAAAACCTACAAAATCCATAAAAATCGAAAAATTTAAAAAGTCAAAAATATTGTTTTTCTCATGACATGTCTTCCGTATCGATAACATCTACGGTCTTAGAAATGTCATTCAATAATGGCACGGACTTTAGATGAAGTTCGAGCGTAAGGTGTAAATATTTTTTCAAAACATGTCTCAAAATATGGCTTGCGCTTATTTCGCATCAGAACCTGTGCTTAAAACTATGGTTTGCTATTATTTCAGATAGCAACCCGCTCTTCAAAGAAGGAAAGTGCTGTGCTAAAACCAATTTTCAAAAATTTCGAGCACTTATCCTAAAACGAAATGAGGAAAGTATGTCAAAGGACTGTTGTTCCTACTCAAATATTTTTCCTTCTAAAATTCTTCAGAAAAATATTCGTTTTAACAAAATGGTGGTAAATGAGTTGCTTGAAAATCAATCAGAATCAAGTTTTCATAAATTTGCAAAACCCAATCAATGACTTCAGCTTATTTAAAACTTTTTATGAAATGAGTCATTAATTGAGGGGGAGAATGTTTTCAAATTTATTTCATCTAACGAGATTATATTATCATCCTACGTGCTTAACTGAAAAAGATGTTTGCCTATGTTGAAGGACTAGGATTCTAGGATGTGATTATTAGGATTAGATGATTAGAGTTTGATAAACATATAATTCCCATGCCTATGTATGATCTGATTGATATGTTGGATTGAATTTTATTAGTCGATTGTTGTTGGGGTGATGTCGACCACCATATATCTGTTTGTATGTCCACTAACGATGCGTATATCATGGTTCATAAGAATGTTCCCGATCCGGATCCCACAAATGAAGATGATTGGATGCCGAATGGAAAGGGTAACTATATCTTGGGTTGACATAGAAGAAACGGAGCTTAATTGGACCTCTATGGAGAGTTGGCATGACAAATGCAGCGTCAGAGGTCTCACTGCATCTGCAGACGGTTTTTTTCCTACCTTACAGCAACAACAAAAGCATCTTAACCACCTAACGTATCTTTGTGCATGACAAGTAGTGGATGATACCATTTTTCTTAAAACAATTATGAAAATATTGTTTTGAAAATGGAAAAATATTGTTTTGAAAATAAATTGGACTAATATTTTGGAAATCAACCGGACTTCATTTTGTTAAAATATAAGTCACTCAATCAACGACTACGGTCATTGATTGAGGGGGAGAGTGATTTCAATCTTAAATATTTTCAAACGATATTTCATCAAAAAGTCCGTTTGTACAATATAAAGTGGTGATCTAAAAATTTAATGTTATGTCATGGTATGATTTTCTTTAATACTTGATTGGTCCTAAACTAGTCATCTTTATATTAGTCAACCACTGTGAATGGTCAACCATGTAAGTCAAACTAATCTAGGACCAAAGACAATTAAAATCCATGGGAGTATAGAATTATATCCCGGTCGTTAAGTCCCAACGAGGTGTAAACTGTAGTATAACGATCGTGTGTCTTTGAAATGATACTGTAATATACAAAAACAGAATCGATTGACTAACACTAGGAATGTGAATAGTGATAGCTCATCACAACTATATCGCTTAAAACGTGCAATCGTGAACCTAAAACGTAAAAGATATTATTGGAAAATAAATTTTACACTATTAAATTAATTATTATAAATTAAAATGAATTAAATGTATTTAATAATGAATTAAATAATAATAAAATCTAAAATTAACTTAAATAAATGAAATAAAGAATCAAAATTCTAAAATATTATAAAATAATTTTTGAAACCGAAAATGTATTGATATTATACATGTTTAATGAAACAAATACTTACAAACCTACAAATAAGCAAATTGTGGGCTTATGAGTCCAACAGTTAAGCTTTTGGCTTCACAAGGAGTTTAAGCTTGAAATAAGCTTGGAAAAAGCTTTAAACAGAAACAAAAGGTAAAGTAAGATGTGTACAAGTCCAATAGATAAATATAAACAAGAAAATGGATCGTAGTGTGAGCTTATGGTTTAGACAGCTAAGCTTTTGAGCTTAACTTGAATGGAGTGAAGGCTTGAATAAGCCTGGTATAAGCTCCACACTGGAAAGCAAAAGAGAAATAATATGAATACAAGTGATATTGACAATTATGAACAAGCATGTGTACTGGATTTCATCAAATAAGCTTGTAAGTATTTCAAAGAATCCGAATCTCACGAACCATTGCAAGGAACCTACGATAAGTATAAGCTACTTGCAGCCCTAGTAAATAGGCTACAATGGGAAAATTAAGTCGGATCAAGAAGTTGGGTGGATGAGCTTCACATAAAGCTAAAACACTTAAGCTCATGATCACTAAGGAGGTTTTAAGAGTCATTGGTAATGGTGTAAGTTCACCGAGTTCTCGGTGACCGCTGAGAACGGGCAAACAACACGCCTAAATTAACTTATCAAATGAACTTATGAGAGCTCAACAAACACTAGAACATTGAGTATGATTGGTTAGCCTCACAGAAACTAAAGATCACAAGCTCAAGTTCAATGAGGAACTTTTCATAAGCTTAAGAAAATCACTCAACCTCCACCGCTTGCTTCAAAGGAAGGAGTTTAGTTGGAACAAAATAAGGGGTGAAAAGCTATCTAATTTAAGCTACAAACCGAAAGATAAAACATAAACATAACACATAAGCTACAAGAGCAACATAAATAAGCCAAATGCACCGGATAGGGCTAACTCCACAAGCTTTTGCAAGCTCATGGTTTTAACAGATCCTAACCATGGTGCGCAGGCAAAACAAAGCTAAAATAAGCACATAAATAAGCTATTAAACATGGAAACTAAAATTATCAAAAATATATCTAACAAGGTTAGCAACAAATCATTAAAACTCTAGAAGCATTAAACATAAAACTAAGTAACAAAGACATAGGAAAATAAACGATTAAATCAAAAACAGAAAACTAGACATTTGACTTTTTAGTTTATGATCAAAGTTGACTAAGGTGAACTTTGATCCGATTCTAATGACAGAATATGGTATACTAAACAACATAAACATGAAATAAAACAAACTAAACAACATTAAAACAGATATGCAAGATTATTAGATCTAACAACCTCAAAGTTCTCATATCTAGATTGTCAAGTGTCACTTTGACTTTCTAACATGCTAAACCGTTTGGTTAGTATTTCACTGAGTCAAATAGGTTCCATATAGTGTAAATCAAACAAGAACAACACCATTCACAACCATTTTCACAGCTTCATTATTAAATCCAAACAACCTTTTAATGGATCATTGAGGTTTTTCAAAGCAAAAGATTATGTAAACCAATTTCATCAAATCCAGGGTTACAATGTGCAAATCGACCCTTTTAAGCATAAACAAGTAGTCACAAATGTTCAAACCTAGAATTATCAAAACAAGCATAGTGACAAATCAAATGCAATATCAACCCACAATCAAATACAAAGCATAACAACCTAAGATTAAGCTATAACATCACTAAATAACAACAAAGAAACATGAAAACATAAGAATTAAAGCATATAAAAGACTAGAACAATAAAATGCAAAATGGTAAAATTAAGCTTACAAGTGAATCCAAGTGAAAATGAGAACCATGGTCACGAACACATCCTAAGGCTTTCCACAAAGCTTCTAAACCCAAGGCAATCCACAATTAACCTTGCTCCATGCGCTTTCACCAAGATCACTTTATTATTTTGGATTTTCATTGTTTTTCTTGATTTTTAGAGTTTTCTGAATTTTAAAGACTAAACTTGTTTTAAGGTCTCTAAAAGCTTTAAAGCTTTGTCAGGAGCTTATATGAGCTTAAAGAGTCCATTAAACAACTACTTAACAAGAAATTAAAGTGACATGAAAATTAAAGGTAATTAAGCAAAAGCTTGAAACTGAAAGATACTTGAAATTAAATTGAAAATAAAGGTTCATTACACTAATTTAAGAAAGATTACAACATTAAAGCATTAAAATGACTTGAATTTAAAGAAAGCAGTAAATTTAATTAACTACGTGACCTAGGCTAATCCAAAGGTATCCTTCTCTCTTCCATCCTCTTCTCTTTTATAACATTCTGAATTCCCACTAGCATTCCAGTCAAATCCCACTTGCAATCTTGACCATTGATTGAGCAGAGATGATCCTAGCCTTTGAATTCACTTTTGGCGCCAAAAGTGGTACTAGTTGATTGAGGCGCTCACGCAATTAATGCTTCTTGTTCACATGTAGAGGAGGAGACATGTTTGGTAGGTTTAGAGGTCAAGTGGTGGAGTTGATAGCAAAAGGTGGTATGTGATGGTACATGGAAGGTAAAGTTGTGGTAATGCATTAAATGTAGTTGTGGGCTGGTATAGGTGTGTAGGAGAGGTGGAGAGTGGGTGAGCAAGTGGAGGTGGAATACCGTGGAGGTGGAAGGGTGGTATGGTTTTACAAAGTGTGGGAGGAAGGAGAAAACAGAAGTTTGGTTTGACCGGTATTGACCGATATTATTTAAGGACCGATATTATTTAGTGGAAGTATCTCATAAACGTATGCCTTCACAGAAACCATCAACAAGATTATAACTTCGGTAGAAACCATTTATTCAAATAGAATCAAAATAGGCTTCAGAGAAACCATCATCATCAATGAGAATCAAACTGTTTTCACTCTTTTATACCGATTCATATAAAACACATTTTCATGATATTTGTAACATTTATATGGTCATTTATGTGTTTTTGGTCGTTTTGTGGTTTAAACAATATAAAATATATGTGTATTTAGACACATATCAATACTAAAAGATCTTTCAAAACGAAATTTTTTCTGTTCTTGTTTGATTGTGAAATTATTTCATTTTACTTAAAGGTCTCTTAAAAACTATCATACCTAACACTAACAATCTTTAATTGGTCCTCATCAGTCGATTTCAAAAATTAAATCAAGCCACGTCTTTCCCCAAAATTTTCCAAATAATTTAAATCAATTGGGATCACAAATCTTAAAAGGTTTGAAATTTTTGATCGGGGGAGAGATCGTGATTTAAATCTCAAATCGGTTTTAAAGGGTGATTATTTCAAAAGCACTCCTTCCTTCATGTGCCAAAAGACTTCAAATACATGATGCACATGATTGAGGAGGAGCATTTAACCGAAAACCAGAAGAGTATTTAAACAAGGCCACATTTTCTCCCATGTTTTCTAATCCTTATTAAATTACTTGGGATCCAAAATCTCGCTGTGGTTTGATATTTTGATCGGGGAGAATTTGTTATTTAATAATGAAATTTGATAAAAGGTGATCGTTTGACTCAAATGTGTTGGTCGCTTTCCCATATGTGCTAAATGCTTTCGAATCTCGAAGCACATATTAAGGGGGAGCATTTCAAAAGAAAATAAACTTTCAAGGTACAAAGATTTCTATGTTTCAACATAAGTACCTTGATTGATTTTCTAATGGTTTCTCAGTGGCAAATGTGATCGTGAAAGTACTTCAAACCTCTTTCCTCTATGTGTAAAATGATTTCTAATAACCAATGCACATTTTGAGGGGGAGAATTTACCAAGAAAATCAAATGGCTTTTTCTAAGGAAATTGTGATCAAGAAAGTATTTCAAAGAACTCTTGCCTCCATGTGCTAAACAATTTCAAAACCATATGCACATGTTGAGGGGGAGCATTTCTAAATGATCAAAACAATTAAGGTACAAAATACTTTAATTTTATATCACAAGTACCTTGACTGATTTTCCAAATGATTTTTCAATTGGTTTCATGAAGGAAAGAACTGTACCAAAAGACCGACCATTTGACTTTATGCATGGTGTTATAAGGATGGTATGGTTAGGTATTAGTTCCCACGATCCCGCCAAAACCGGAGGGATCTACCCAGGGACAATCCACTAGATAGTGTAGAAGTCCTTAGGTATGATGAAAAAGGAGAAAATGAGAATACGGGAAGAGTGCGAATCGAGACAAAGCTAGTAATCGGAATAAACCCAACAAGGTTCTAGTTATGAAGTCTCGGTAAGCAATCAAGGGGTTGAAGAATGAAAAGAATTGAATGTAAAAGGGTGAAAAGAAATAGCCTCCACTAATTCAACCTTGGGTTCAATACATATTCTATCGGTGTTTACTAAGGTAACACTGGTATTGAAGACAAGATGTCATGGACCCAAGGACGACCGCACCGACTTCCCAAGCTACTCAAGTTCCTCTTAAAAGTACTTGTTTCTTTCTCACGGGAACCTACATTATCTATCGAATTTATCTTAGAGATTGTTGATATTGAAGAAGGAGACCCTCCCTAGTCTCCCAGCATAGGAAACCAAATGTGCACTATTGAGTCTAGAGCCAAGAGATCAACCACAAAATCTCATTAGGACACAAAATTAATGAAGACTTACTATTTCACACAATGTGAAAAGTAAGTATATATTGAGAGTCCTACGCATTATCCTTCTGATATTTGCCAGAACATCCGAGTGATATGTAAATATTCACGATGAAGATGGAAATCCTTCTAGAGCCAACATCATACAAGCTCTTGGTGGGTGACATGTGAGATCTTTCCTAAAGATCAAGCTTGTGACAACCTAGAACGATTGGTCGTGAATCAACCTTGGTCCAGAAATGAATTAAAGAATACTTTTGGAAAACTGCTCGATGTGCAAATCTTCTTTTCTCTAGCACGTCGAATGTGTATTCATTTTCAAACGCAAAAGTATTTCGATTAAAATTGATTTTCTTATAAAACCTTCGTCGATTGCAAAACTCTTTCTTCAAGCAATACGCGATTGTGTTCAAATCATTTTCAATCAATCAAGAAATCTCAATTTGTCGATTCACTCACTCCGTGTTGTCTTCTTTGAGATGTTCCAGCTTTGAGAACAACTAGAGCGATCACTAAACCCCGTCAAGGAGATTCTTCGAATTTTACCGATCACAGCAAGATTTGTATTGATCAACGTGGAACCGTGGGCGTGCACCTCAATTCAACGCAGTGATCAAAGACACTTTCGCGCCTTTATTGCTAATCGTTGTCTCGCAGAATAGCCGACGGTTGCAACCGATCGTAATTGAAGAGTCAATCCATAGCCGTATGCTCACAAAACACTTTCATATCAAAGAAATCATGATAAGTGCATATCTTCATCAAGTGACTCGATATTTTCACTCCATGCTTCGCTACGTTGCAAATATCATGATCCAAAGAAGCTTCCGCTACTATGATAAAAGATATCACTATCCAAAACTCACAGCATGTCGGTCCGTAAGTCACAACTTCACATAATGGCGATACAACAAAGGATGAGTCGAGATTTGTCGTGGTCGATGATCTCAAAGTAGCTCAAAGAATCATCTACTCGTAGATCAGCTCAAAGACCTTCACTTAAAGTACAGAGTATTTGGACTTTGAAGAATTCACTGCTAAAGCACAAAGAATACAAAATTTGAAGAATTAAAGTCTACGAGCTCAAGAATGAAGTCAAGAATAGAATGCTAGGACACAAAATGTAATTCATGGGGTGACCTCCCTTAGGGGGATATTGTTAGGATTTAGAAAATCCATAGTGAAGAGTCGGTCACCCCACTCTAGTCTAGCATATGTTAGCTCGTAGACATTACGTTATTTACTAGCTATTTAGTTAGTTATTTAGTTTAGAGCAACACCGTGGAGGATGGACGGGTCTTTACCATCAGATGCACGATCCACAAATCAAGGAGGACGTGTAGTATGTAATTATAAATACCTCTACCTCCCAAGGTAGAGGTTGGACCTTCACTTAATCTAACCTTCTTTCTTTTGTTTACTTTCTCTCTAGAAAGGATCCCATCTTCCACTTTCTCTCTAAAATCTATCTCATTCGAACCTTATTTGTGCTTGATTATGTGTTTGTGAAAACCAATATCTAACAGTATCAAGACTAATTATCCGACACCAGGTATCTCCATGCAATACTGAAATTTAGACCTAGAACCATCTTTGTAAAATATTTAGTTGTGTTATCTTTCGTGCCTATCTTTGCCTCTTCAATCTCTTTAAACTTCTCGATCTCCCTGATGAAGTGACACCTCATGTTGATATGCTTTGTCTTCTCATGAAAAATTGTATTCCTTAAGAGATGAATTGCCCGTTTATTATCATAATTCACAACCATCGACATTAAGTTTACTCCTAACTCAATTAGTAGACCTTTAAACTACAAGATTTCTTTAACAACTTCTTCGCTTCTAATTTGGGTCTTTAGCATAATCCACATCTACAAGACCTTCATCATCCACATGTCTCCCTTGATCTCTGCCATATACTAAACCCAAATTAGCATTGCCCTTTAGATACCACAAAATCTACTTTATTGCTTCTCGGTGGTTCTTCTTTACTTACAATACCAAAAGGACTACTGTGAAAAGAGTTTGATATGTAGATGGTGGTCCATAGAAGGAGACTTGGTATGGATACTATCACGAATATGGGTAACCAAACCCTGATGTACATAAAATTCAGAATAATTGTAGATTGGATAATGGCAGGTTGGTCTTTGTGCCGTTAGGAGCACAATTCAAGGTATTGTTGAAGGATTACCCGTCGAGTGACTAGGATGTGGAAAGAATGAGTAAGGTCCCGTATGCGAATGATCCTCATTACATACTTCATTAAATTCCTAATTACAAAGCTCTATACATTTATCCGATCGCATATCTGGTTATCAACCAAGTGCTTCAACTCCTTGGACTTGTTATCCTTTTCCATGACACTCTCATTAAACACCGCATCTCTACTTATTATTATATTCGATTTAACATCATCTAACCTCTATAATGTATATCCATTCACACCATTAGGATAACTCAGAATTATGCATTTTATAGCCCGCTTCCCTTGATTCACGTGTGAATACACGACGCAACCAAATATCCTCAACATCTTATAAATTCACTAGATGTCCTGCCCTTAAATCCATGTGTGTCTTCTATTCCATTGTTGTCACCCTTGTTTCAGCGCAAAACGAACCTAGCAAGCCAGACTGAATCAATAAACACCTAACCTTTTTCAAGAGTGTCACATTCATTCGTTCAGCTAGAACATTCTGTTCTAGAGGTCCTGGAATTGTGAAATTTATTGTTATCTTGCCCTCATTACATAATTCATTAAACTACTAGTCACAAAACTCCAAACCATTATCCGATCACAGTTGCTTTAGATTTCTTCATGTGAGGTTTTCAACCAACTGCTTCCACTCCTTGGAATGCCTCATTCTTGCGTCTAAGAAAATGAGCCCAAACATTCCACCTAGAAATCCGCATGGACATAATCTACAACACCTTATGTCTTGTGGTGACCTCGATCAAAACTAACCATGGTCGATTCTCCCAAAACACAACATTCAAATGATTTGAGCTTACCTTGACATTTCTTCCCCAAAACCTCTCTTCAATCTCTAGCTCGTTGATTTTTTCTCCAACGATTCAAAAACCCAAAATCCTGAAACCCTTTTATTTGTTGTGACCTCTATTGAAGTATTTTTTTTATGAGGTAGTAATGATTCTTCGATATCCTTCAGCCTTGTTAAGCTAAGTCTTTCGGATACCTGCAAGGATGTAACAACGCGTTAGCCTCACCCCGGGTGTTATCCCAGGACCAAGCTCCGGTGTGAGAGTAAGTAGGGATTCACCGAAGGGTGTATATAATAAGTATGTGTGTGTAGAAAATGATACATTTTTACCAATTACAGTATGTGTATTTATACTGTAGGCTATCGCTACTTGGTCGCTGTCTCGGTCGCTATCTCTAACACTGTCGCTATCGTTGTTGCTGACACTGTCTCTGACTCTGCGCTTGACACTGCTTCTGACACCCAGGGGTAATAACACGAATTGCTTCCAGGCTAAATGCCAAATATGATGTCAGTTCAACGATCCTTCCGGCTCTAATGCCTTCCGCTATTCTAATCTTTCGGGCTCCTTGCCTTCCAGGTGTTGGGCCGTTCGGCCATATACGTTGTCATGTCCCCCCCAGTATCATATTATTTGTTTGTGACAAGTGATGTGATACTTATCTTGTCTTCACACTTACCCTATCAGAACTTCTTGTTTCTTTTGCCTTATTAGGCCACGCCACAAACAGTGAGCCCAAGCCCATTGGGTGAATAGGTTAAAAGTAATTTTACCGAGATTCATGGGATCATGCCACGTGGCATCACGCGTTCTTCACAACGGTTCAGAAGGATCCGCGTGGAGTTCTGACACGATGGGACATCTGGGATGTCTTTCCATCGTCTATATGCTCATTTTACCCCATTTTACTGTTTTCACTTTTTATTCTCATTTTCCTTGTCTTTCGCCATCGATCTTCCGGCTTGCTCGGTGCATTTCTTTCATGCTTGTCCTTCGTTCGTGTTACCTCCTCTCGGTTTCCATCCTATGGCTTTGGTTCCCAATCAAATGTCGCCGATCCTCCCCAAGTCCGATATGTATATATTTACTTCGTCATGATCGAGGTGGATCTGAGGGCATTGTCGGTGGGTACGGTGTACCTCACGACTTGCACCCTCGTCTTTCTCCAAAAGGTTTTACAATGAACAACATTCCGGCGGATGCTATTTGGTCCCTACGATCAACATTTAGAATTTTCAGGGGTCAGGGTTCCGTTTTCCACCTTCTTGCTTCGGGTGATTAGGTATTTCAAAGTGCATATTTCCCATCTTGTACCCATTGGGTTGAACCGATTGACCATGTTTGAGGTATAATGTCGGAGCTTGGAGATCCAACCTACAGTTAATTTATTCCGTGTTTTTTAAAAACTTAACAAGCAAGGTCATTGGTTTTCTTTTGAGGGCCGAACTGGTCAGGGGGCACCGGGGAGGATTTTTGAGGAGACTTGTTCAAGTTTAAAGCATTGGAAAGACAGATTTTTTCTTATTGACCGAAGGGCAATACTGGATGCGATGCCTTGGAGGCATCCAGATTCCAATGTGTCGGATATGCTCCATCCAGAGGGTTTGACGATGCTGATGTTCAGATATTGATAGAACATGTCATGGATCTTGACCTATTCATCCGGACTTTTATTTGAGGTCGACTTCGACCATTTGGAGATATCCAGGCTATCACCCGAAATTCAAGGATATTAAAAGGAATGGTAACGCGAATGTCGAGACTTGTTTTATTGATATGTTATGCAGTTGCCAATTCTGGTATCCCCTTTCTGACTTTTTATGTTTCTCTTCTTTTTTCCTTTTGCAGTTGTGACCATGTATCAGTACTTACGTTTGAGGAAGGAGCAGGGTTCACGCTTGGGTCATGGCCGACCATTGAACGAGGGTGAGGAGATACCTCAGCATGTCACGCAACCCTTGGTCCCGAACGATCCCCTTCCGGAGAAGAGTGGGGTGCAGAAGATTGTTGAGAAGGCCGACCATACAGTTCTGGCGGCGAAAGAAAAGAAGAAAAGGCAGTCAGAGAAACAGCCTGCAACCGGTGGATCTTCTCGTTCAAAGAAGAGGAGAACGGCCAACGCCGTTCAACTAGATCCCTCCGCCGAATCATCTCCTACTCATGATGATTCACAGGGGACGCGCTCCGTTATCCGATCAACACTGCCCGACCGAAGGGAACTGCTGAGAATGTAACACAGGAGAGTGTTGGAGGAGGTGGCAGTGGGGATCAAGGTGAGCAGGCAATTGATGAGAGGGTCACCAGTGTGCATGTTGCGGAGGTTTCAAATGTTAAGGAAAGGGTTGACCGGGGTCCTGCGGGCGATCGTCCGGCTGTCGAAGGTATAATGTATTTTGATTTGGACTGACTCTTAATTTGTGTAATCTACTTAACATTTGTCGTAGGCAGGTCCCGTGGCTACTACGTGTGGAGCTAATCCCAATGAGTCTTTGCACCGTCTCTTCAGTCCCTTTACTGGAGGTATATATTAGCGCATCCCTCATCCCTTCCTTGTTTTTACATATAAATCAATTCTTTTCCTTGTCATAGGTGGCTTCTATCAGAGTCGTCCAGCTTCAAGCGAGCCCTTCATCCCGACATGGGGTTTGACTGTGAACACCAGCCTGAATGATGTCGCTCTGTGGCGGGATATGATGATTTACCTTGCCCCTCCTTCCGTTTGCGCAGAGCAAGAGGATCTGTCTGATGACCAGGCGCTGCGCCGGGGTTGGTTTGAGCTCAGCCAGGGGTCCTTGGCTCAAGCGGATATGATCCGCCGGTTTGAGAATCTTAGTTATAATTATGCTGATCTCTACAAAGCTCATTCCTCGTGCCTGGACCTTGACTCTCAACTGGATGAAGATCAGAATGAACTCCGTGACCAGCTTCGCACTAATGAGCAGCTTTCTTAGGATCATCGGGATCTTCGGCAGGTCCACCAAGCTTGTACAAAGAGAGAAAATGAAATGAAGGCGAAATTGGCTACTCTCGAGAAGGAGAATAAAATGAAGTCTTTGGAAGAATCCTTGGCCCAGAAATCTTCAGAGTTAGAGCAATCAGAGAAGGATGCTGTAGGACCTTAAACATATCAACCTTATCACAAATACCAACCTTAACACACAAGTATACCACGTAAACAAACAACACTTATGCGTAGAAGAAAGTTGAAGAAGAAAGATGGTGACTTGAAAGATAATATGTGTCGTGTATATGTAGAGAGAAAGATGAAAAGAGAACTTTTATATCAAAGGGAAAAACACATACAAACACACTCAAGTACACCCCTCAAATGACATTTTGAGGGGTATTTATACTTAAACACTAAACGTCCTAATGGGCTTGGGCTTGGGCCTCGTGGACTTGGATTGGATTACAAATGATAAAAGGCTAGCTTAGCTTAACTTCTAACCATTTAGCTTAGCCCAATCCATAAGCCCGTTGACTATTCTATTGCGATATCTAACACACATTACAAACTTCCTAAACGTGAATGACCATTACTTCTATTAAATATTATTAAGGCTAACAATCTCCCCCTAAGGGGTGGTCATTCAAAAGATGTTCCACTTGATTAGGTCTTTACTTTCCTTGAGCTTGAACTTTGTGTGTAGATATAGAATAGTCTTGATTTTTGTTCCTTCATGCTTTGTGATCATTTAATGGTGTTGTCTGCCATTTGTCAACTTCTTTGGTGTAGGTGTCTCCACGTCATTCTCCACCATGCTTACACTTCTTTTTGACTTTGAGATTCCAATGATGTTGTTGGTATGAGCATGTGGAGAATCTGCACGATCTCTTCCTCCCACGAGCATTGATGAGTGTCTAAATACTCATCATTTTGTACAAAATAAACCTGAAAATCATCTCGAAAACACTCGAAACACATCAAAATGATCAAAATATCACAAATCGTGTTTTATGTGTTTTAAATACAAAAATATCAAAATCGATGAAAAACATATCAAATTTGCAAAATTGGAGTTTTAGTCCCCAAGTTTCTAAAATTGTCAAAATAGTCCACGAATCAAAATTTCAAAAGAAAATCATCAAAGGTCCTTTTAAATCATAACTTGTCAAATTTGGTCCTTTGGTGAAAAATGTGAAAAGTTTGAGAAAATTACAAATTGGTCCTTCAAGTTTGCAAATTGATGAATTAGCCCTGGAAAATTGAAAATGGCAATTTTGGTCCTTGTAATATCAACACTGTCAAATTCGTCCTCAAACACCTTTTGCAAAATTACGTGTTTGGTCCCTTGTTTTGTGGAAATTGCAAATATGATCCTTGTGTTGTTAGCTTATCCAAACGGACCCTAATTAACACCCTTGCCCAAACACTTTCACCCAATTTAATACCCATTACCCGGTTTTTAACCCGAATCCAACCCACACCATTTGTTTAATACCGGTCAAATGGTTTGACCCATCCATTTCCTCCTCTTCACGGGTTACACCAATCCACCATTTCCATCATTCCATTGCCTGCAATCTCACCTGATACACTCAACCATCATCACTACCTCCCCCCTCCAAACACAAAGAGCCAAGTTAGCATTAAATGCACCCCATACCCACCTCCAGCTGTAAAACCAAGAATTTGGCGCCAAAATGTTTTAAACGGCTAGGATCAATTGTAGTGATCCAATGGTCACTTTTTGTGCTGGGATTTACTCAGAAGGAGGAGAGAGACAAGCTTGGGATGTATAAAAGGCCAAGAGAAGCATCAAAGTAGAGCTAGCTTTTAATTTTCTTACCATGTATGTCGAATTGTAGCTTATGTTGTCTTAAATAACTTTCCTCTGTATTTTTTAGCTTAATTGTATCAAACAATAGTATTTAAATGTGTTCCAACTCATTTCAAGTTTGAATTCAAGTTAATGTTAAGTTTCCTACTTTTATGTCCACTGTTAAGATTTTCATCTTCAAACTCCTGTGCTTAAACCTTTAATAGTTTAGTTTCAATATCAAACAAGATTATACAAGCTTATTAAAGCTTTGTGTAAGCTTAAACTTCAATTTCAAGCTCTTTTGAATATTGGTCAAAATAAGTCAATCATGGGCAAAAGTGGTGCAGAACAGGAAAGGGTTGATGCAGGCTTGGAATTGGGTTGAATTATAGCTAGTTGGATTGGGTTTGATAGGTAGTGTTCTTTGTTTCATTGGTTTGCATGCCATTGTGGCTTGGACAAATTGTAAGTCACTTTAAGCTCTATGTGCATAATCTGAATTTGTAGTTTAAATCTGTTTAAACCTGTTCCTATAGAAGTATTTAAGTGTTATTAAGTGAGTTTGATCATTAAATCAGTTGTTTCATTGTTCTAATCTGTTTTGAGCTCATATTAGTAACATAAAGGGGTGTTTGGAATTCTTGTTTTATCTGTCATAAAGGTTTATTCAAGAGTTAGGTTTTAGTGGTTCATGCTTGTTAAGTGTAATTGAGCTCAATTGAGTCAAAGGATTGGTGCTCGCAACCACAAAAGTCAAAATTGTTCTAAATTCCTTTAACTCGTTAATCTGTTGGTGATTTGGGATTGCAAATCAAGATTTTGTGATTAGAAATCATCAAACTTGCTTGCATTGTACTTATTACAACATATTACATCAACATCACTCTTAAAATTGGATCCAAAGTCCAGTTTAGTCAAAGTTCTTCTTTACTTCAAAAGTCAAAAATTAGAAAACTGCTTGAGCTCACATAGGAGGATTTTTCTTGAGCTCACCTTTGGGTCTTATCAAGTAAGGCTTGGTATTGTAGAAACCTCATCTCGTCCAGCACTTATTAGCATTTTAGTTGGATTTTATCAAATTTTAAAAGCTTCAAATCGCCTTCTCTTTTAGGCCAAATGTGCCTGCACCACGATCGATTGATCTTGAGTTTTACTCGCTTTTGTGCAAAGTGCACAAGCTCATAAGAGCTTGTCATAAGCGATTTTGGTACATATACTCTCACCCGTGTCCTTTACAAGTTTCAATTGGTAGTTTTTGTTTGAGCTTATTTTGAGGCTTGTGCATGAGCTTAAACTTGCCACTCGAGAACTGCTTTGACTTGGAATTCATAGAGATCAAATCTTTGCTATCTTGTGATTCTGTGGCTTATACTTGTTGATTTTGGTTGCATTTGGTCATTTTTGGTAATTTAGAGCTTCTGTTAGCAGTTGGTTAACTTTGGTACTCATTTGCTTATTCTAGTGCTTATTTCAATAAGCACTTGAAAAGCAGTTCTCAATTTCTCCAAACAAGTGCCTGTTTTTCCATTTTTCTTATATTCCTAGTATAATTTTAGACTTTTCCTGAAATTTTCAGATTTTTCCAAGTTGTTTTGCTATTTTTCCTAATTTAAATTAGTTTTAAATCATTTTTAAATAGCATTTAATATAAAAAATTCTGAAAAGGTTCAAAAAATAATTTTTCAATTTTATTAAGTTTAGATAAATATAAGAAGTGAAAAAGTAATTTTCTAGATTTTTCATAGTTTATTTGGTAATTTTTAGTAATTTAATTAGTTTTTAATAGTTTAAAATTTATAAAAATAGAAAAATAATCGAGGAAAATACAAAATAGTTTTGAAAATTCTAGTTTGATATTTTAGAATTTTCCATTTCATAATTTTATTTTTCTAGCTTTATTTCCTAATTTCTTGTATTTTAGTTAATTATTAAATAGTTAAAAATAGTTTTTAATTAATAATAATTAGATAATTAGTTATAAAATAGTTTACTTTTTCTAAAAGTTTCTTTTATCATTAGGATTGTAAGAATATCATTTTCATATTTTTAGGTTAATATTGTGTAAGTTTCACGTTTTAATTAGACGTCGCGTAGATTTTAATTTCGTTTATAAAACATAAAACAAAAACATCATTGTAAAAATAGTGATAGCGTTTATTTAATATATTTTATCTTTTAACTTTCTTTAATTTGCATTTAAGCCATTTTAATTTGTGGGCTTATTCCATAGTTATAATCATAACCAATATCCTTTTTACGCTCAAACTCCTCGATCACTAAGCGTTTGATAATTCATCGCATAGCTCATTTGGGACATAACGACCGGGGAGACTCTATACTCCTCGGATCTTCATTGATTCCGTGCTTAAGTTGTTTTAAGTTTTCTTACGCTTGGCGTGAGAGAACTTAGCTTGAGTTTTTGCACGATCAAATTTTTACGCCACGGGAGTCAGTGCTAATTGTCTTACGTCTAGCGTATTAGTTGTTTGAATATTCACTCATTTGTTTATATCATCCATCTATCCATATATATATATCCATATTTTCTTCTAAAAATCCAAAACCCAAAAACATTAAAAACGTATAAAACAAAAAATATTTTTCCTTTTGTTTCTATATATGTATCAAATAATAAAAATACAAAAGATTCGTCGTTTTCTTTAATAATAACAACTTAAAAGATTACCACCAAGAAACCAAGGCGATGCACTACCTAACTGGGGTGCGACCATAATAAGTTCCCGAACTAAAGATTTAAAACTTGCCTTTGTGTCCTTGTGATTGGTGTACCTTTTTCAAAGAAGCCATTCATCTTGGATTATTGGTTAAGTTCATTTGTTGTTTTGCCTCGATCTTGTGTTAATTGATTTTGTTGTGATATCGACGTTTGAACCGTAAAACCCAAAATATTCTTCTCACCACCATTTTTACAAAACGTCTTCATAATTCTCATTCTCATCGAAAGATTTTCATAATTCCATTTCTCTCCTTAACTCGAGGTCTCTTAGAGTTAACTCTAGTGTATGCGCTTTTCGCTCTTCTAGATCCGTAAGCCCATTTCGTGAGCTTGTCAAGATTCCAAGAAGGCGTGTTCGCGATTTCTGCTCCTTCATCGGATCGAGATCCGGACTGTTCACACTACTTCCGCTATCATGGCGGATGAAATTCTATGTGTGAGCTTCTCCAGCACCCATCGACGGGTATGGAGATGCTATCGTTATGCCGACCATCGTGGTGAAAATTTTGAACTCAAGACCGGTTCTCAACCTTGTAACTTCAAATCAATTCTTCGGTTTTGAGCGGGATGATCCTCATGCTCATATAAGATGGTTTAACAAGATTGCATCTACCATCAAGTATAAGAATGTCCCCATCGATGTCAACTTCTTCCATTCCCATTTTCTCTTGAGGGCAAGCCCGGATTTGGCTTGAAAACAACCCCTCAATCAATAGAGACATGGGAAGATCCGTGAAGAAATTTGTGAATGAATTCTATCCACCTTCCAAGACCACGAGTCTTAAAAATGAAATCATCAAGTTCACTCGAAGTTTGATGAATCCTTCGATGAATCGTGGGATCATTTCAAGGAATTGCTTCGCAAATGTCCTCACCACGGTTTCTCCGAGTTGATGCAACTCGATACTTTCTACAATGGAGTGAGTCAATCGACCAAGATTCTCTCAATTCCTCCGCGGGAGGAAATTTCCTAAGCAAAGCTGTCAAAGAAGCTTTAGCGATTATCGAAAACAAGTCTAAAGTCCGCCCTTGCACGAAGCAAGCCGGTTGTTTCACAAGTCGGTGTTGGTCCTTCTTCTTCTTCATCGCCCGTGAGTCGATCTAGCACCGATGCTAAGATTGATAAACTCACGGAAGCTATTCAAGCTTTGGTTCTTTCCAACCGAAGAAAGTCTCTTTTCCACAAACTTCACCTCCTGCGAAGTTAAGAAAGTGGAAGTCATGTTACTGTGGTGGCCCCATGCTTACTATAACCAGTATGGCCACCGATGGTAACCCTTTGAAGCCAATCTTGTGAGCGGGATGTCTAATCAAGGAGGCAATCAATATCGTGCTCCTATAGACCCGAACCACCGTCCTAACCACTACTCGGACCTCCGGTTTCAATCAAAATCAAAACCGTAACTGTAATCAAAACAGACCGAACCAAGGTTTCCAAAACCAAGGTCATTTCAATCAAAACAACGGTTTTCAAAATCGAATCAAAATTTCCAACATCAAGGAAATTACAATAGAAACCAGTGTCGTGGAAATTTCAACCAAGGGTATTTTCATGGAAATAATCAAGGAAATTTTCAAAATCAAGGCCCTAATCCTAACAATAGAGGCGAAATTTTCCTGCAAAATCAAGCCATTGTTCCAATGGCCCATCATCGATGAGTTGTTGAAACAATTCATGAAATCCCAAGAGGAAATGAATCGGTTGTTGGTCACCAGATTAAGATCAAGAAGTCTTTAAATGATCGACCCTCGGGCTCGGTACTTTACCTAGCAACACGATCGCTAATCCGAGGCGATGCTAAAGCGATCACAACCCGTAGTGGTGCTTCATATCTTTGGACCCATTGTTCCTACTACCTCTTCTTCTTCTCTCCGAAGGTAGTGGAAAGCGAACCCGAGGCGACGAAGGACAAGGAACTTCCTACTAATAACGGAAGTACCAACAATGTCCATCCTCGGTTGTCCCAAAACCAAACACGAGTTGTTTTGAACCTCCGATTGTTGACCCTAAATCCAAAACTTCTATTCCTTATCCCTCACGCTTACATGAGCAAAAGCTCCATGAGAAAGCTAGTCATCGATGGAAAAATTCTTTCAAATTTTCCAAGAGCTTCACTTTGACATAAGCCGCGGATGCCATCATGTTGATGCCCAAGTTTGCATCTACTCGAAACATATCTTGAGCAACAAAGAAAAGCTATTTGAAATGGCTAAGACTCCTTTGAATGAGAATTGCTCGTGAGCCTTGTTAAAAAGCTTCCCGAGAAGCTAGGAGATCCCGGAAAATTTCTTCTTCCATGTGTTTTTCCGGATGATTGAATGCTTTGCTCTTGCCGATCTTGGTGCAAGCATCAATCGATGCCTTATTCGATGTGGAAGAAACTTTCTCTTCCTAACTTATTCCTACCGCATGAATCTTGAGCTTGCGGATCGATCTATATCGCGTCCTCTTGGCATCGCCGAGGATGTATTTGTCAAAGTAGGAAAGTTCCATTTCCGGTGATTTTGTGGTCGTTGATTTCGATGTTGATCCTCGAGTTCCCTCATTGTTGGGCGGGATTTTTGAGGACGGGTCGTGCTCTTATAGATGTGTTTGAGCAAGAGATCACTCTACGTGTGGGTAATGAAGTCGTACCTTTAACCTCGATCGGACTTGAGGTACTCCTCAAACTATGATATTGAATCAATTAATCGAGTCGATTTAATTGACATTGCTTCGAGGAGTACTCTCAAGAGTTTCTTGGTTATCTTCATAATTACGTGAGTGGAAATTCCAATTCCACCACATCTTCTCAACCTATCATTGCCGACTCTTCCCTCTCTCACCCGTTTGAGGAGGTGACTTTCTTCTGGAAGAGATCGATGAATTTCTTATCTTGATGAATCAATTCCACCTGAATTGATGGTGTGTATGATTCGGAGGGGATATTCTCTATCTTGAGCAATTGCTTAATGAAGATCCATTACCTTCACTCCTCCGAAAGAAATCACAAATGAGGAAATCAAATCAATGCAAACTTCTCGATGAATTTCCCGAGGTTGAACTTAAGGACCTACCTCCTCATCTAGAGTATGCATTCTTGGAGGGTGATGATAAATTACCGTCATAATTGCTAAAGACTTGGTGGAGGAGAAAACTGCTCTCATAAAGGTCTTGAAGTCACACAAGCAAGCAATTGCTTGAAACTCTCGATATTAAGGGTATCAACCACGAGTTTTGTACTCACAAAATCTTAATGGAGGATGACTTTAAACCAGCATCCAACATCGAGAGAAGGTGAATCCTAAGATTCACGAGGTTATCAAACAAGAGGTTCTCAAACTTCTTGATGCCGGTTTGATTTACCCGATCTCGATAGTCCTTGGGTTAGCCCAATTCATTGCGTTCCAAAAAGGGTGGCATTATCGTTGTCACGAATGAAGAAAACGAGTTGATTCCAACTCGATTGGTTACGGATGGCGTGTGTGCATTGACTATCGTAAGTTAAACGAAGCCACCCGTAAAGACCATTTTCCTCACCCTTCATGGACCGGATGCTTGAGAGATTAGCGAGGAACGAGTACTATTGTTTCCTTGATGGTTTCTCGGGTTACTGAGATCCCCATTGATCCACTGGATCAAGAGAAACCACATTCACCGCCCATACGGGACGTTTGCCTATAGACGTATGCCTTTTGGCTTATGCAATGCTCCCGCACGTTCCAAAGATGTATGATGGCAATTTTCCACGACATGATCGGGAAACTATGGAGGTGTTTATGGATGACTTCTCGGTCATTGGGGATTCATTTCATACATGTCTCTCCCACTTAAACAAAATGCTAAAAGGTGTGAAGACACCAATCTATGTCTAAACCGGGAGAAGAGCCACTTTATGGTCAAAGAAGGCATAGTCCTTGGCCATAAGATTTCTAAGAATGGGATTGAGGTAGATAGAGCAAAGTTGATGTCATTGCTAAACTACCTCATCCTACTACCGTCAAAGGTATTAGGAGTTTTCTAGGTCATGCCGGTTTTATCGTAGATTTATTCAAGATTTTTCTAAAATCGCCCGCCAATGACCCATCTTCTTGAAAAGATGCTCCTTTTATCTTTTCTCCCGAGTGCATCGAGCTTTTGAAACACTTAAGAAAAAGCTACGGAAGCACCCATTCTAGTTGCCCCGATCGGGATTTACCCTTCGAGCTAATGTGCGATGCAAGTGACTTTTGCTATCGGTGCGGTCTTGGAACAACGCAAAACTAAGCATTTTGACCAATCCACTACGCGAGCAAAACTATGATGAAGCTCGGACCCATTACACCACTACGGAAAAGAATTGTTAGGCGTGGTGTATGCGTTTGAGAAATTTCGCCATACCTTATCTTGACTAAATGCGTGGTGTATACGGATCACTCGGCACTCAAATATCTCTTTGCTAAACAAGATGCAAAGCCGAGATTGCTCCGTTGGGTTCTCCTCCTACAAGAATTTGATATCATCATTCGTGATAAAAAGGAGCCGAGAACACGGGTCACGATCATCTTTCCCGATTAGAGAACCCTCATCAAAATGTGTTTGAGAAAAGGAAATTAATGAAACATTTCCTCTCGAAACACTCAATATGGTTTCTTTTCGTGGAGATTCTTCTACCCCATGGTTTGCCGACTTTGAAAATTACCTTGCGGGTAACTTTGTTGTGAAAGGGATGTCGTCCCAACGGAAAAATAAATTCTTTAAAGATGTGAAACATTATTTCGGACGACCCTACTTGTTTAAAATTTGTGCGGATCAAGTCATCCGGCGATGTGTGTATGGTCGGGAAGCCATTGACATTCTCAAGGCTTGCCATTACGGACCCTTGGGGACATCATAGCCCCAACTACACCGCCAAGAAGGTGTTTGATTCCGATTCTATTGGCCCACGATCTACAAAGATGCCCATGAATTCGTCAAAACTCGTGACGCTTGTCAACGTCACGGAATATCTCACAAAGGAATGAAATGCCGCAAAACGCCATTCAAGTGTGTGAGATTTTTGACATATGGGCATTGACTTTATGGGGCCATTTCCTTCTTCCACGGTAACAAATACATACTCGTGGCGTTGACTACTTGTCAAAATGGGTTGAAGCTAAGGCTTTACCCACCAACGATGCCCGAGTTGTGGTGAAATTCTTGAAATCCTTATTTGCTAGGTTTGGAACTCCATGAGCCATCATCGGTGATCGTGGTACGCATTGCAATGACCAATTTGCAAGAGTCATGCAAAAGTATGGTGTAACTCACCGTACCTCTCTGCGTACCACCCACAAACAAGTGGGCAAGTGGAAGTTTCTAACCGGGGATAAAGAATTCTTGAGAGGACGGTTGGTGAAAACCGTGCCTCTTGGTCGGATAGGTTAGATGACGACTTTGGGCCTTCCGTGCGACTTACAAAACACCCATCGGGTGCACTCCATACAAGCCGGTGTACGGAAGGCGTGTCATCTACCGTTGAGCTCGAGCACAAGGCATATTGGGCCTTGAAGCATGCTAACTTCGATATTCGACGGTGGTGATCATCGGAAAGTTCAAATGAATGAATTAAATGAACTCCGTGATCAAGCTTACGAGAACTCTTTGATCTACAAACAAAAGACAAAGAAGATTCATGACTCGAAAATCAAGAACCGCGTTTTCAACGTTGGTGATCGAGTCCTTCTTTTCAACTCAAGATTGAAGATTTTCTCGGAAAGCTCAAATCCCGTTAGTGCGGACCATTTACCATCGCTAAGGTTTATCCTTATGGTACCATTGAGTTATCTCAACCCGATGGTCCCAATTTTAAAGTGAATGGTCATCGGTGAAGCATTACTTTGGAGAGGACATTCCATCCATGGTTGTCCCGGTTGTACAAACTTTCCCCATGAACCAATGAATGCGGGGATCGAGTCAAGCTAGCGACTCGGTAATCAAAAATAGCATGCCATATGGGTTTTCACCCATATTTCGTCTTCTCACCTCTTTCTACCACCCTAGTGTGGGGGGTTGCCCAGCATTCATTCAAAAAAAAAAAAAAAAAAAAAAAATCTTTCTAAATAATGGCCGAGTATTTCCTTTTATGTTCTTTGTTTCGGCATAACGCGGTACTTTGAATATTGAGGGCAATATTCATTTCTAAGTGTGGGGGAATTCTCACGAATTTTATCATGTAATTATCCGCCCAATTCCCGTTTTTGGCCAAATTTTTTTTTTTTGGAGCAAGTGTTTTACACTTACTCATCATGGTTATCGATCCGCCATGTCTAATAAGACTAAAGGATTGGCTAATCCAGAGCAAACGGCTCTTGGTAAAGATTTATCAAATCCGTTTATCTGACTTGCAATTTGCCCAAAATTGTATGGTATTCATTCACCATATCTTTAAAAAGTGAAGAGTTGGCTAGCCCGCAAGTTTATGGCTTGTGGTAAAGGCGGTGGAAAAACCATAATTGGTAATCGACTCACCAAAGATAATATTGATAATTTATCTAAGAGTTGGCTAGTCCGGAAAGTGCGACACGGTAAAGACAAATCAAATCCGTTGGAAGGCGGTGGTTTGCTCAAAATCACATGGTTATCGATGTACCATGGTTCTTACTTGAACTCAAACATTTGGCTACTCCGTAATGGCTTTTGGTAAAGAGTTTAAAATCCATTATGTTTTCTCAAATCATTGCTAGGGACTAGCAATATCTCGATGTGGGGATTGATGAGTGTGTAAATACTCATCATTTTTGTACAAAATAAATCGCAAAATCATCTCGAAAACACTCGAAACACATCAAATGATCAAAATATCACAAATCGGTGTTTTATGTGTTTTAAATACAAAAATATCAAAATCGGATGAAAAACATATCAAATTTGCAAAATTGCGCTTTAGTCCCCAAGTTTCTAAAATTGTCAAAATAGTCCTGAATCAAAATTTCAAAAGAAAAATCATCAAAGGTCCCTTTTAAATCATAACTTGTCAAATTTGGTCCTTTGGTGAAAAATGTGAAATGTTTGAGAAAATTACAAATTGGTCCTTCAAGTTTGTAAATTGATGATTAGCCCTGGAAAAATTGAAAATGGCAATTTTGGTCCTTGTAATATCAACACCGTCAAATTCGTCACCGAAACACCTTTTGCAAAATTACGAGTTTGGTCCCTTGTTTTGTGGAAATTGCAAATATGATCCTTGTGTTGTTAGCTTATCCAAACGGACCCTAATTAACACCTCGCCCAAACACTTTCACCCAAATTTCAATACCCATTACCCGTTTTAACCCGAATCCAACCCACACCATTTGTTTAATACCGGTCAAATGGTTTGACCCACACCATTTCCCTCCCTCTTCACGGGTTACACCAATCCACCATTTCCATCATTCCATTGCCTGCAATCTCACCTGATACACTCAACCATCATCACTACCTCCCCCCTCCAAACACAAAGAGCCAAGTTAGCATTAAATGCACCCCATACCCACCTCCAGCTGTAAAACCAAGAATTTGGCGCCAAAATGTTTTAAACGGCTAGGATCAATTGTAGTGATCCAATGGTCACTTTTGTCTTTGGGATTTACTCGTAAGGAGGAGAGACAAGCTTGGGATGTATAAAAGGCCAAGAGAAGCATCAAAGTAGAGCTAGCTTTTAATTTTCTTACCATGTATGTCGAATTGTAGCTTATGTTGTCTTAAATAACTTTCCTCTGTATTTTTTAGCTTAATTGTATCAAACAATAGTATTTAAATGTGTTCCAACTCATTTCAAGTTTGAATTCAAGTTAATGTTAAGTTTCCTACTTTTATGTCCACTGTTAAGATTTTCATCTTCAAACTCCTGTGCTTAAACCTTTAATAGTTTAGTTTCAATATCAAACAAGATTATACAAGCTTATTAAAGCTTTGTGTAAGCTTAAACTTCAATTTCAAGCTCTTTTGAATATTGGTCAAAATAAGTCAATCATGGGCAAAAGTGGTGCAGAACAGGAAAGGGTTGATGCAGGCTTGGAATTGGGTTGAATTATAGCTAGTTGGATTGGGTTTGATAGGTAGTGTTCTTTGTTTCATTGGTTTGCATGCCATTGTGGCTTGGACAAATTGTAAGTCACTTTAAGCTCTATGTGCATAATCTGAATTTGTAGTTTAAATCTGTTTAAACTTTGTTCCTATAGAAGTATTTAAGTGTTATTAAGTGAGTTTGATCATTAAATCCGTTGTTTCATTGTTCTAATCTGCTTTTGAGCTCATATTAGTAACAGAAAGGGGTGTTTGGAATTACTGCTTTTATCTGTCATAAAGGTTTATTCAAGAGTTAGGTTTTAGTGGTTCATGCTTGTTAAGTGTAATTGAGCTCAATTGAGTCAAAGGATTGGTGCCTGCAACCACAAAAGTCAAAATTGTTCTAAATTCCCTTTAACTGTTAACTGTTGGTGATTTGGGATTGCAAATCAGTATTTTGTGATTAGAAATCATCAAACTTGCTTGCATTGTACTTATTACAACATATTACATCAACATCACTCTTAAAATTGGATCCAAAGTCCAGTTTAGTCAAAGTTCTTCTTTTACTTCAAAAGTCAAAAAATTAGAAAATCTGTTTTGAGCTCACATAGGAGGATTTTTCTTGAGCTCACCTTTGGGTCTTATCAAGTAAGGCTTGCTATTGTAGAAACCTCATCTGGTCCAGTTACTTATTAGCATTTTAGTTGGATTTTATCAAATTTTTAAAAGCTTCAAATCAGCTTCTCTTTTAGGCCAATGTGCCTGCACCACGATCGATTGATCTTGAGTTTTACTCGCTTTTGTGCAAAGTGCACAAAGTGCTCATAAGAGCTTGTCATAAGCGATTTTTGTACATATACTCTCACCCAGGTCCTTTACAAGTTTCAATTGGTAGTTTTTGTTTGAGCTTATTTTGAGGCTTGTGCATGAGCTTAAACTTGCCACTCGAGAATCTCTGTTTTGACTTGGAATTCATAGAGATCAAATCTTTGCTATCTTGTGATTCTGTGGCTTATACTTGTTGATTTTGGTTGCATTTGGTCATTTTGGTAATTTAGAGCTTACATAGCGGTTGGTTAACTTTGGTACTCATTTGCTTATTCTAGTGCTTATTTCAATAAGCACTTGAAAAGATTCTCAATTCTCCAAACAAGTGCATGTTTTCCATTTTTCTTATATTCCTAGTATAATTTTAGACTTTTCCTGAAATTTTCAGATTTTTCCAAGTTGTTTTGCTATTTTTCCTAATTTAAATTAGTTTTAATCATTTTAAATAGCATTTAATATAAAAATTCGAAAAAGGTTCAAAAAATAATTTTCAATTTTATTAAGTTTAGATAAATATAAGAAGTGAAAAAGTAATTTTCCATATTTTCATAGTTTATTTGGTAATTTTAGTAATTTAATTAGTTTTAATAGTTTAAAATTTATAAAAATAGAAAATAATTAGGAAAATACAAAAATAGTTTTGAAAATTCTAGTTTGATATTTTAGACTTTTCCATTTCATAATTTTATTTTTCTAGCTTTATTTCCTAATTTCTTGTATTTTAGGTAATTATTAAATAGTTAAAATTAGTTTTAATTAATAATAATTAGATAATTAGTTATAAAAATAGTTTACTTTTTCTAAAAGTTTCTTTTATCATTAGGATTGTAAGAATATCATTTTCATATTTTTAGGGTTAATATTGTGTAAGTTTCACTTTTTAATTGTCGTCGCGTAGATTTTAATTTCGGTTTATAAAAACATAAAAACAAAACATCATTGTAAAAATAGTGATAGCGTTTATTTAATAGATTTTATCTTTTTAACTTTCTTTAATTTGCATTTAAGCCATTTTTAATTTGTGGGCTTTTTCCATAGTTATAATCATAACCAAATCCTTTTTCCGTTCAAACTCCTCGATCACTAAGCGTTTGATAATTCATCGCATAGCTCGCTGGGACATAACGACCCGGGGAGACTCTATACTCCTCAGATCTTCATTGATTCCGTGCTTAAGCTGTTTTAAGTTTTCTTACGCTTGCGTGAGAGAACTTAGCAGTTTCTTGTGGATCAAGCATCCATCGCCAAGACTTCCAGTGCACAATACGAACACCAATTGATCATTGTAATCTTTCTTAATGAATTGATTACTAAAATTGTTCTCTTGATGAATGTCTTGATTCCATTCACCTTGGTCGGGCGAATCGATCGTCCGAATCCCTTAGGGACAGTTGGCATTCGTTGAACAAGTTTAAGTAATGACCCGCATCTTCGAGATTCGATTCGTGAAAGGAATCTCCTTGGGGATTTCCGGCACTTACGAGTTCGAACGTCGAGGGTGTTAACATCATATTGTGAAAAACATCTCTAATTGTTACAAAGGCATTCTTGGCGGAGGCCCTCGAGAAGGCTAACATGATATACAAGTACATCTACAGCTGGTGAGTCATTGAAGTACACCAGTATCACTTCACGATGAGACCGTTTGAGACACACTAAGCGTAACCCATAAAGAATTATGAAGTGACACGATGTCGTGGTGTTTGATGTTGACCACGGCAGAATTTCCATTCAATCACGAGATCACATTTGTGAAACCTCTCATAAATGTTCTGGCGGATTGCTAAGATCTGCGTAGGACTCTAGAATGTATCACTTGTGTCCTTATTGATGAACAACAAGATATGAACTGTCAAGTGTTCCTAAGAGATCTTTTGATGAATCTCGTGGCTCTAGACTCGATTAGTACATTTTGGTTTCCTAAGCGGAGACTAGGGAGAGGGTCTCCTTCTTTAATACTAACGATCTATAAGAGTAAGTCGATAGATTGTGCGAGGGTTCAGTGAGAATGAAACAAATGCTTTTAAGAGGAATTGAGTAGCTAGAAGGTTTAGTGCGATGCGTCTTTGGGTCCATAGCGTCTTTGTCTTCAATACCAGTGTCATCTTAGTGACAACCATCGACAAATGAATTGAACCCGTTTACGCCCTAAGGTTGATTATGGAGGGCTATTTCTTTTCACCCTTTTTCATTACATTTCTTTTTAATTCTTCAACCCCTTCTTTCTCCTTTCTCACATTACTCCTTTTTTCAATCATACCTAAGGACTTCTAATACTAACTATGGGTATTGTCCTTGGGTAGATCCCTCCGGCTCTGGCGGATCATAGGACGGATTTTCCTATCCTTAGTCACCTTATAACTCCATGACTATCCTATGTTGCCATAAAACCATTTTTTTTGAAAATCTCTCAAAGTGTTTTTAATTATAAAACATGATTTGTTAACACCTTGAGAGTTTTATATTTTCAGAAACACTCCCCCTTCACATGTGCTTATATTAGTTTTGACTGAAATCTGCACATTGAGAGTAGAGTTCGCACTTTTTTGAATTGATCGGCTCATGATAGACAATTCCCCACGAGACACGGTTACGTTGCATAGTTAAAGAGTTCCATTGTCAGTTTTTAAGTGACAACTAGCTCTAATAACTTACTTGAAGTTGTAAACTCTTCTTGAAAAGAAGGTTAGACCCATGAAAGTGCATGTCTATCACGAGTTTCTCGAAATGGTACATTCTTGACTTTGATTCCTCGTCAATTCAATGGTTTCAATCGAGTCGAGCTATTTTGAGATTCAAACAATGATCATTAAACTTTTGATCACATTTTAATCACGTCTTCTCCCCTCAAAATAGCATATTAAATGATATTTTTATATCAACGGATTAAACATCATTTTCGAATCTTGTGGGAGACAAATGGATTTGATTTTAGCATGAAATTGGAACATTTTGGTTTTATACTCCCCTTTAATAAAGCATTATCAATTAAAGGGTTTTAGAGGAGTTATCTTGAGCACAAAATATTTTGAAAGATTTTGAAAATCTTTTGAACAATCTTGAAAAGGTGCTCAAGATGATGATGATTCTCACCGAGTTTGAAATGTGGTGCCTTCAAGCGTACACTAGATTTTTCTTTAAAAACACGAGTTTTGATTTGAAAATAATCAAAAGTCATCATTTTAGTCCGGGTTTCGTCTTTGTAGTATCTGAAAGCCATTTTTGAAGAAATTTTGAGAAACCACATGTTTTAGAAAACATTTAAAGAACTCTCGCTCAAGCATCGTGACATGTCCGTATCATTGTTAAATGAAACTTCTAGAAACGTCTGAATATCGATTATCTGAGACATGTCGAGAAGAATATTTTGGATTTTTGATTTTATATTGTTTTGTATTTTTGATTTTTTTTATATTTTGCTTTTGTTGGTTTTCAAATTTTGTATTTTGGTTTTCAAAAATATTTCAATGAAGTCGCTTTGGAAAATTATTTTCAAGAAGATTCGAAAGACGTTCTAACTCCTCGGGGTTAGGCTTAGCATTCCAATTCGTCGAACCAAATCGTTAAACCGTTCTTTTGGAAGGGCTTTAGTGAATAGATCGTGAGATGGTAATCTGTCTTCACGAAAAATAATTCAACAGTACCTTCTTCTACGTGCTCTTTTATGAAGTGATAGCGGACACAAATGTGCTTAGTCTTTGAGTGATGAACAGGATTACATGATATGGCTATGGCACTTTTCGAGTCACAATACATAGGTATTTTATCGAAAGTAAAGCCATAATCTGTGAGTTGTGTTCTTATCCATATAACTTGAGCACAACACGCAGATAGAGACACATACTCGCCTTCACTTGGTTTGAAAGTGCAATGCAATCTTGTTTCTTTGAAGACCGACACTAACTTTTCACGCAAAATTGTGCTCCTCCCGATGTACTTTTTGTCAGAACTTGATCACTGCGTGGTGCGCATCGAAAAAGGCGATTAGATCAAATCCGGTTCCTTGGATACCAAAGTCCCATGTGAATAGATGTCTTCAGTGCCGAAGATCCTTTTAACCTCTTTGAGGTGCGGTTGATGAGGCTTTGCTCGAAACCGTGCTAATAAGCAAACAACAAAATGAATATCGGGTCGACTAGCGTGAGGTACATGAGAGAACCAATCATGCTCCAATATTTCTTTGGATCGATGGGTTTCCCAAATAAATCGGCTCCAATTTTTGGTGAAGTTACCATTAGTGTACCGACCGAATCACAATTATCCATACCATGATTTTCAAAATCTCAATTGTATATTTAGATTGATTAATAAAAATTCCACGAGGGGACTGATGTATTTGTAAACCAAGAAAAAATTTTAGTTCCCTCATCATGGACATTTCAAATTTGCTTTTCATGAGATTTTCAAAATGTTTTGATAGATTCGGATTAGTGGACCCAAAAATGATATCTTCCACATAAATCTGAACAATCAAAATATCGTTATTGCATTTTGTGTAACAAGGTAGGATCAACAGTTCCTTTGGTGAAATTGTTTAGAATCGGGAAGAGGACGATTATCATACCACGCCTCGCAACTTGCTTTAAACCATAGATTGCCTTTTGAGTTTGTAGATGTAGTCACGGATGTTTCACGTCTCTGAAGCCTTACGGTGACTCACGTACACTTCTTCTTTCGAGTTCCATTCAAGAACGTGGTCTTAATGTCCATCGATAAACCGTGATGTTTTGTGAGTGCGTAGGATAAGAATATCTGACCGCTTCAGTCTAGCTAATGGCGCGAATGACTCTTCAAAGTCTATCCTTCTTCCCATCTGTATCCTTTGGCCACGAGACGAGCTTTGTTGCGAATTACAGTCATTTCTTCATCCCTTTTGTTCTTCCATAACCATTTGAGATCAATGAATCGAATGTCAATTGGTCTTGGAACCAAATCCCAAGAGTCATGGAGACGGTATTGGAGAAGTTCCTCCTGCATCGCTTCTATCCATGCATTATCAGCCATTGCCTCCCGAATTTTCTTCGGTTCAATATTGCTAATTGTGCAAATGTAAATGCACAAGTCGCAATCGGTGGCAAGTTGGCGTCTCATCTGAATTGGCCGTGAAGGTTCACCAATAACTTGTTCAATTGGATGGTCTTTTGTCCACTTCGTAGTAGAATGATACCGTTGGTTAAGCGTGTCACGAGTTAGATGGTTCTCGTAAGCTTGAAGATGATTCGGTGATTCCGTAGCAAACGGGTTTTCAAATAAGTCTTCATCTAACGTTGCATCGTTCTGGTTTTGTAAAGGTTCTTCTTGAAATGATATGTTTTGGTTTTGCTCGCTCATCAACTACTGGTAAAACTGTTTCAAGAATAGGATTTGCAGAAGTCGATGTAGATGACGTTGATGGAGTTGGTACATTGGTTTCGACCGTTGTAGATGCATCTTCTGTGGGTGGTGGTGGATGATTTTGAGCGGGTGCAGCGGAATGATGGTTTGATGCATTTGTCGAAGTTCCACCATAGTATTCATCGAACTTTAACTCGAAGAAATTCTCCCATTCTTGTTCATGAGGTATGGCGCAAAAGTTGATGGAGCTCTTTGTTGTATGAGTCTGAATGATGTGTCCAAGTCTGCGGGTTTGGTGCGGGTTCTAACTGTTTTGATTAGAAGCCATCGGATTAAGCGAGGGTTCTAGAGCGAGTCTCTCGAAGCCATCTGTGAAAGTTCGTCAAAATTCACATTCATCGTCTCCATTATCTTCCTAGTTCTTCTCGTTATACACCACAATGCCCTCGAGTTTTCCGAGTATCCAATGAAGATTCCAAGATCACCTTTAGCTTTCGGTTTCCTAGATCTTCTTTGTCGTTCGTTGGATAGCACAAAGCGCCAAACACGTAAAGGTAAGAGATATCGGGTTTCTGTTGTTCACTAGCTCATATGGGTTTTATTGAATCTTGGATGGATTAGGGATCGGTTCGGAGTGAAACAAGCAGTGGCAACAACATCAGCCAATAGAAATAATGGTGCACTAGAATAAATTAGCATTGTGCGAGCAGCTTCCACAAGAGTACGATTTCTTCTTTCAACTACCCTATTTTGCTGTAGAGTTCTAACAACTGATGTCTGATGTGTGATTCCAGCATCTTCAAAATAAGCTCTTAATCCCTGATTAGTAAATTATGTATCGTTGTCTATTTTTACTACCCTTATTGGAGTTTGAAGAAGTACTTGAATACGCTTCAGAAAGGTAATGATGATGCCTGGTGCTTCATCTTTTGACCTCAGAAACTTAACCTATGTATATCTTGAATAATCGTCAACAATGACAAGAATATACTTTTTCCCATTAATGCTTTCTATTCTCATTGGGCCACATAAGTCCATGTGCAACATATGCAACCTTGCTTCCGAACTAGGTACGGGTTTGGGTTTATATGATGCTCTTTTGCTTTTTCCTTATTCGCATGATGGACATAGGTGATCCTTGGTGTATTTGATCTTTGGAAGTCCGTTGACGATGATGTGTTTGGCCAGTTTGTTGATGGTGTCGAAATTGAGATGGGATAATCTTCTATGCCACAACCAGGACTTTGTTTCAAATGCTCGTGTCATAAGACATTGGTGATGATGAGGCCATTTGGTTAATGTCGATAGCATACAAGTTTGTATCACGATTCCCAGTTAAGAGATTAGTGCCATCCAAGTTTCTAACGAAGCAAGCATTTTTCCTAAAAGCAACCTCTAAATCGCATCACGAATCGCCGACCGAAACAAATTGTGTCCCAACCCTTCGACATAGTAAACCCGATTGATCAAATAATTTCCAAAAGGTAGATCTCCACAACCTATGATAGCTGCTACATGATCATTTCCAAAACGAACGTGTAGAAAACTAGAAGGGGTTGAATAGTTTACCGATTAAAACTTTGTTTTGAAACTTATTGAAAGATCAATTGATATTGATCTTAAATATGTTAATGAAATATGCAAGCAATATGTAATAAGTAAATAAGGAAAGAAATGATCAAACCACAACAAGTTGTTTATAGTGGTTCGCCTACAAGGACTCTTTTTCCTTGCCCTACTCCACTCCCGAGTCTCACACTCGAGAGTTTAACTTCACTAGTCAACAAGCTCCTTTCACCGCGGAAAACCTTTACACTTCGCTACACTATTTCCGACACTAAGCTAGATGTCGAGTTCTTTCCAAGGGTACAACTACTCCCACACACAATGTATTTTGAGGACTAAAATACTAACCACTCACACTCACAAGATTATGATGGTTTGATACAACAATGAAGTATGGATCAATACTAGATCATACAACACTAAACAAACAAGACTTCCAACTTCTCGTTGAAGCTTGAATATGACTTGATCTTCTTTGCTACAAAGAGATCACTAATATGATATGAAACGAGTTAGAAAGGTTAGAGAGAGATATGTATGAGAGTATGTTAGAAAGGGATGAGAAACTACTTGGCTTGGCATTGCTATTTATAGCCAAATTGGACGAGGCGTCCACGGACCATGAACCCCTTAAAGGGTTCCGCCGTGTACCAAATTGGTACCGCTTGGTCGGCGATCAAGATATCAAATCTTGCCTAAAGTCAACTCTATCTAAGTAAGATTGTGCAAGATATGAAGAGTACAAATCTTCACAAAATATCTAATGGAATCTTCAATGATCTCCATGATGTAATACATGATGTCAAATGTTGTATTAATATTAATAGAAATATGCAAATGCTTAGGTAGTGTTTGGTTTTAAGAACCTAACACATTCTACAAACTACTATCATACATAATGATTAGAGTCATATCAAGATGTTACTAATCATAAATGTAAATGCTTGAATGATGAATATATTGTTTGAGAAAGCTTGTTTTAATATCTAATAAACTTGACAAGCTTTAAGCTTTTATAAATTAAATTTACTTTTGTCGTTAACAAAACTTAGGCAAAGATCAAAAATATAAATAACGTTTAATGACGATATTTGTATTAACAATCTCCCCTTTTGTTGAGGACAAAATATAAATTTTATTTTATAAAAGAAACAAGTTTATACAAGAGTTATAAAAATATTAGTTTTAGAATTTGAAAGGAAATGATAATGCAAGTGTATGAGATTTGACTTTTATGAAAGTCAAAGAATTCACTAGTTGATGCATGATGTTTGACTTTTGAGAGAAAGTCAAAGTATGCGCTTTGACTTTTTAAGAAAAGTCAAGTATTATCAATGAGTTCTGTTTGACTTTTAGAAAGTCAATGTATGCGCTTGACTTTTCGTAAAAGTCAAATATAAATAATTTCAAAGTTCTATATTTTCTCCCCTTTTTGTCTCAACAAAAGAAGAGGCTATCTTGAATGTAATGAGCCCGAGCTATTATCTCCCTTGTTCAAAGCTCCCCTAAATTGGGTGCTTTAATGGGAAGATACATGGATTGTGAAAATAAAGCTACAAAAAAATTTTAGTAATAATGATCATTCACAAGCATTTCCAAACACTATGTAATGACACCAACAACATAATAAACAACATTCATTAGTTAAAATTTTCATGAGTAAAGATCATGAAAAAGAACACAATGATGTGTTTCTAGTACAAGGAAATAAAAATTATCCTAAAACAAAACAAATAAAAGACTATTCTAAAACCATCCTAAAGTGATGGTGGATGGGAAAAAGCGTTGAGGCGCTCAAGAATGTGGTTGAGGATGAACCTCATTTCTTCGTGGAAGTCATGGACCATAATCCGGTCCGTTCCACGTTTGACCCGTTGCTCACAAGTTGAGCAACCATGCCTGGAGGGTGAAAGTTTGCGGAGGTTGTGGTGGTGGAATGGTGGATGTGTTGGTGGTGTTGGGGATGTTTGGAGTGGTCATGATGGATGCAAGCAAAGCACTTTGCATTTGCATTGTCTCACTTAGTGAGAATCCACCATGCCTTTGAATTGGTGGAGGTTGTGAGTTCGGCTGAATCTCCTCTCTAGTGGGATTGTCATCCCACATGCTCTCCTGAATGTCCTCATATGAGGGACATTGATGATGGAAGTGGATGATCCCGTATAAAGGACCATGAATGTCCTTGTGAATGGGGTGGAAAAGGAGGTCTTGGCCCTAATGGGCGTTTGGGTCAATGGATGACCGAGGTGATTCATGAGCGATTCGCTCAATGGTGCCAAGGATGGCAATGGTGGTGGATGACTTGGCCTACAGAGGCAAGTCTTCCAAGTCCTCTAGGAAAGGATTTGGTGATGTTGGTGGAGTTGAAAATAACTCCATGGGAGTGAGAGTGGGAGACCTTGGTGAAGGTGGTGAGGGTGTTTTGGATGTTTGGATGGGTGCGGTGGAGGTGAAGTAGGTGTTTTATTGGTGGTGGAGTGGTGATCACAATGTGTGATGAAGTAGGTGTAGCTAAGGTAAGTGTGTATCATCTCTAATGGGAGATGAGATTGTGAGTGGTGAAGATTCGGATGATGAGCTAAGATTAACAAAACAACAAGGCCTTACGCTCATTCTAGCGGTTTTCTTGCAAGGTTTTGGTGATGATTTCGTCATTTTTAACTTGGGTTTTGATTTGCTAGATAGTAGTGAGAATGAAGAAGGTGTGAGGATGATCATGGTAAAGCCTTTCAATTTATAGAGGTAAGAAATTGTTGAGAAAAGGTTTGATTTGATGTTGAACCATTGAAGAGATGAGGTTCCTAATGATTTGGAAGTGGGTTGAATGCTAGTCATATCACCCAAGTCAATCCATACAAAGAAGATGGAGTGAAGAAGAAAAGATATGCAATAAATGTGTTCTAGTGAGTGGAATTTCCTAATATTCGATTACCCGCAGATTTGAAGGTACCAAAATTTGGTTCCTTCCTTTATGCAAAAGGGCTCCTTGGGTGAATTATTCAAATTTTTGAATTTTGGTGGAAATGGATTTCTTATATACCTTAGTGAATAATACTAGTTCTAATAACAGATAAACTAGTTAAGATTGATTTATAAGTGATGGAAGATAATTTGGAATTACGAAAGAGTGAAATTGAAAAATTACCCGAGAATCCACGGCACCAAAATAACACACGGACCCTACCCTGGGTGCCGTCTGGTCCCTTATCTGGTATGGCGGTACCAAACGATATAAAGGACGGTACCAAAATTTTAGTGCCGTCGGATCCGGTGGAGTCTTGAAAATTTGATGAGTTCGTTTTAGGTGTCGGGCAAATTTTGAAACACAAAATTTTTCTTAAAAGTCATTATACTAAACATTTCTAGTTAGGAAAAGTAAATAACACATATCTAAACATAGAGGAGCATAGATTATGAGCAAGGCTTATTGATTTTCACAATATAGTGAAAATGGGTAAAATTTGATAGCATACTTGTGCTATCCCCCTGCATGAGATTGTTAGCATACACCATTGTTTTAAGTTATATTATCATCCTACATAATAAAAACAACTAAATAGTATCAAACATTAATGATAAAGCATTGTTCCAAACACTCCTTAAAGTACCCTTATTTGTCCAACTTCTTGTAAATCTTGTTCATCATCCTACCAAGGCACTTGAACATTCCCTTAGTTTGTTTGAATTTCTGTGATTCATTCTCAATCTCGGAAGAGATGTGTAATACTCTTGAGGTGGAAGGCGAGAGCTTGGAAGACCATCCTGGAGCTATTTGATGATGATGATGAAGGAGTTGGAGGTTTAGCTCTCTTGCCTTTAGTCTTAGCAACTCGAGCATCACTCAAAGGTACAAAGATGTGAGGATGAGATCATAGTGAAGGTGCATCCCTTTTGGGGTTGGTGGAATTGGGCGAAGTTTCTATAGAGACGGGTGAGAAGCATCCCGTATGGAAGAGCAACGGATCCTTGAGTTGGAATATCAATCATTCTCCTAGCTATGTAGTAGGCTAAGTTGAATGGTTGTCGGGTGGACAAGTTGTAAAGCATGTGGCAAAGACAAGCGTTTATGTGATCCCTATTCCTATGGTGCTAATGACGTTTGCTCTAAGTAACTCCTCCCATTTCTTAAATTAGTGCTTAAGTTCATTGAGCTCCATTCCATATGGATCTCGGTCTACCTCTTTTCCCTTCGGGTAACTCGGGTTGTATCACCTTTTGGGTTAAAAGGTGTTCACGGATGACATCCTTATCGGCTAAGCGGGTTATGTAGTGAAGAGAGCGGTCATCGATTGTATCAAGAGCGGTGGTGACCACTTATCCGTGTAGACACAAGTTCCTCGGTTGGGAATTCCTAGTACTCTAGCAAATTCACTTAAAGTGATGGTGTAGTCATTTTGGTTGATTCTAAAGCTAAGACAAAACTCATCATCTTCATCACTAAAACCGTCACACTAGCATAGAATTCTAATACTGAACCTAGGACAAATTGGTTCATCAATGTCAAGAAGACAATCGAATTGAATGGCGGCTAGTTCTTCACGAAGATTGGTATGCTCAAGGAAGGATGAGTGAATGGTTCTACCCTCGTGGAAATACCTTGATTCTAGACCCTAAATATTTCTACTTGTTTCTTGGTGAGTCCTTTGGTTTTGTGGTGTTTGGGAATGTAGTTAAGGGTGTCTTTGTGATCATAGAATCTTGCGGCTACCATGATTATTCCTAAGGACAAGAATTAACATGTTAAAAATAATGAAAATAAATTTTAACGCTTTTTAATTCTAGTGTGTGCCTATATGAAAACAATTTGGAGTTATGGTTATCTCGACTCATTTTATGCACAAAATGGTTTTAGTGGAGTGTTTGGCAAATACCATGAGATAACCCAATGCTCTAATTCAATGTGGCTACATTTGAATATACCCGGAGTGCATATTAGTTATGCAATACCTTTAGTATTCAAGAGCATGCAAGTGATGAAAATTCTAACGTTTCTATTTGTATTAGCAATGAAAAATGTTTTCCTACAAGTGAGAAGCTTTTCAAAACTTTTGACATGGGGTGTTTGGTTGTTTGAATAAGGCCTTATATTTATTATCTATCAATTAGTGAGAAACATGATTTGTTTATGCAATATGATAATGTAGTACCTAATTTCAATGACTAGTTATGCAATTTGCCAATTGAATTCATATTTGGTATAAAAGCATACATAAAACCCCATGTAATGATTTGTGATAGTTTTGTGCATAAATAAGAATCCTAGACTCGAAATTAAGAGATGAAATGTAGTTAGTATACTTACAATGATGTTATCTTGATGATTAGTGAGTGGGAAGATGACAATAATGAGCTTGGTTTAAGTTTTACACGTTTTGGTTAAGTGGGTTGTGAGGAAGAAGATGTTATGTATAAAGTCGTTTTTTACAGAGACACCACGGACGATTGACACCAAATTTTGGTTCCGTCCGGTGTTGTCGTTTGGTGCCGTACATGTGATGTATACAAGACAAAATTGTTTTGGTTTGACTATTCTAATGCTTTAGGCTATGTTTATCCTACATGTTTGGTTCCATTAACCCTAAACCAAGTCTAAGAAGATTAAAGGTTCTCGTTTAAGAGGTTTAGTAAAGATGTCGGCAATGTTGTCTTGGAGGATACTTTCTCGATTGAAATGTTTCCTTTTGAACATTGTCGCGAAGAAAGTGATGACGGATTTCAATGTGCTTTATGCGAGCATGTTGAACGGATTCTTCTCGAGATCGATGGCTCCTTTGTTGTCATAAAGTATCACAATGTCGTTGAGATGAATTCAGTAGTCACGAGAGCTTGCTTCATCCAAAGAGCTTGTTGACATGCTTTTCCTACCGAGACGATTCGGCTCAAGATGGTAGAGATGGCTAAAGCCGTTTGCTTCTTTGCAAACCATGAGGTGAGACAATGTCCAACAAAAGTGCAAATACCACTTGTACTTTTTCTATCGACATAATCACCGGCATGATCCGAGTCGGCATACACTATGGTTTCTATACCCGTTCCTTTGGGATACCATAATCCTAAACACGTTGTTCCCTTAATATATCTAAAAATCCTTTTTAATGCTTCTAAGTGTGATGCCTTTGAGTTTTCTTGAAAGCGAGCACATAGACAAACACTAAACATAATGTCGGGTCTACTAGCCGTAAGATAGAGTAGGCTACCAATCATTCCTCTATATTTAGTGTTATCTACTTGATTCACCTTCTTCGTCCTTGGTGAGTTTAGTGTCCGAGGACATGGGTGTTTTAGTTGGTTTGGAATCTTCAAGACCAAATTTCTTAAGCATGTCTTTTATATATTTAGATTGGTTAAAGAAAATACCATCATCTAGTTGTTTGATTTGAAGTCCTAGAAAGAAGTTTAACTCACCCATCATACTCATTTCAAACTCGTCATGCATGATTTTAGAAATCATCACATAGCTCTTGACAAGTTGATCCGAATATAATGTCATCAACGATATTTGAACAATAATAATTTGCGATTCCTTTTCTTAGTAAAGAGTATTATCTACTAATCCCATAGTATATTTGTTATCAATAAGAAAAGTCTTAAGACGGTCGTACCAAGCTTTAGGTGCTTGTTTAAGGCCGTATAATGCTTTCTTGAGTTTGAAGTCATAATGTGGTTTCTCAAAGTCGGTAAAACCGGGAGGTTGAGCAACATACACTTCTTCGTTAATAAACCCATTGAGGAAAGCACTTTTAACATCCATTTGAAATAATTTAAAATCATACGCACATGCATAAGCAAGTAATATTCTAATAGATTCAAGTCTAGCTACCGGTGCATAAGTTTCATCATAGTCAATTCCTTCTTGTTGATTATAACCTTGTGCAACAAGCCTAGCTTTGTTTCTAGATACTACACCATTTTCGTCCATTTTATTTCGAAAGACCCATTTTGTTCCAATTATAGTTTGATCTTTGGGTTTTGGAACTAGTTTCAAACATCATTTCTAACGAATTGGTTTAATTCTTCTTGCATGGCAATTACCCATGATTCATCTTTATTGCTTCATTTATGGTTTTGGTTCAATGGTGGATACAAAACAAAATGATTACTTTGATTTTGAGCTTGTGATCTTAAGGTTCTTTGATTAAGTTTTCCTATGACCTTTTCTAATGGATGACTTTTAGATTCTTTTATGTTGACAATTTCCTTATTTAATGGTTCATCTTCCTTGTTATTATTAATTTGACTTTCAATTATTTGACTTTCAACTAAGTCATCATCTACCAAAGGTGATGTCTTAGAGGGAGGTGGACTTTCGTCAAATGTTATGTTCAACGATTCCTCGACTATCATTGTTTCTTTATTTAGGACAATGTAAGCTTTACTAGTTTGAGAGTAACCAAGAAATACACCTTCATAAGACTTTGGGTCAAACTTGGTGAGATAATCCTTAGTATTAAGAATAAAACATTTACATCCAAAGACTTTAAAATATCCTAATGTTGGCTTTTACCTTTATAAAGTTCATATGGTGTTTTGTTTAGGAATGGACGATATTAGGACTCTATTTAAAATATATGTAGAAGTGTCAATGGCGTTACACCAAAACTTTTGAGGAATGTTTTGTTCATTAAGCATTGTTCTACTCATTTCTTGAATTGTTCTATTTTCGCTCTACTACTCCATTTGATTGAGGTGTTCGTGGAGGGAAAAGTTATGTGTTATACCATTTGTATCACAAAAGTTTCCAAATTGAGTTTCGTTGTCAAATTCACGACCATGATCCGTTCGGATCGACACAATTTTGACACCTAGAAGATTTTGAATTTTCTTGCTAAGTATTTCAAATTTATCAAAAGCTTCATTTTGGTTTTCAAAATAACGCCCAAGTAAACCTTGAGTAATCGCTACTATGACCAAAGTGTATAAGTTGCCTCCATAGCTTCTTATAGCGGATGGTCCAAACAAATCCATATGTAATAATTCTAGACACTTAGATGTGGACACCATATTTTTAGATTTGTGACTACTATGTGTTTGTTTACCAATTTTGCAAGCGTCGCAAAAGTGTTGGTCATATTTTAGTTTAGGTAAATTCCTAACCAACTCTTTTGAAGATAGGTTTTGTATAAGTCTCATATTAGCGTGACCTAGCGCCTATGCCAAAGAGATGAGCTATCGCTAAAGTTGTTAAGCAAAGTTTGTCATTATATGTTTTATCTATTTTCATGACGTATATGTTATTTTTCCTAACTCCTTTAGCTATGGTGATACCATCTTTTAGTATTTTACTACCATTTTCATCAAATAGTACTTTATACTTTTTATCACATAATTGGCTAATACTAAGTAGATTAAATCCTAACCTATCCACATGAGCAACATTTTCAATAGTTAGAGAGTTATGAGCAATCGTACCTTTGCCAATGATTTTGCTTTTGAGATTGCTACCGAAAGTGACATTACCTCCGTCATACTCTTGGTATGATGAAAAGAGACTTTGTTGCCGTCATGTGTCGTGAGCATCCACTATCTTTTATCCATTCATCGGTTCCAATCCAACTTTTAGGCATACCTAAGAAGCAAATAACTCAAACATTTGGTCCCCAATATCTCATGGGTCCGTTTGGGTTAAACATACCATTTATTTGATTCATGTATGGAAATGATGGGTAAGGGTTCCATGGCATGTAATCTGAGTTTGATATGGTCTAGAAAGTTTTGATTCCAACCGTTGTGTTGGTGGTTAGGTTGAACGTTGTGGTTGCTCTTAGGAAAGGGCGTTTGGCAAAAGAAGTTTTATATCGTTGATGAGTAGTTTTGATCTAAATTCATTTTTAACAAGTCCTACTCGATATAATGGCCGGTTTTAGTTTAACATTATCATTGGTTTTCTTTGTTACTTTAACAAATTCAAGATGCGGTCAGATGCGAACATTACATTACTGTTTGAAGTACCATGGTACCCTTTTGCACAACGGACGGAACCCTTATTTTGGTTCCGTCTCGTCCGTCTTTGCATCGCAGCGATTTTGATGTAATGTTCGTCCTTTCGACCGCTTTTGTTTTGACTCTTTGAGATTAATACTTCATTAAAACCTAGCCCATTCCTGCTCTCGGTGTTTTATGGATTTTAACTATTTCATCGGCAAGAGCGATGTTTTGTTAAACCTTTAAACTTAGAATTATTTTCTATTAAAACTTCTTGTGTGAGCTTTAGTTTTTCTATTTCAAGATTAAGCTCTTGACATGATTTACAATCATCGTCATTTGCTTTCCCTTTTTCAAGACGTTTTGCTTTTTCTTTTAACTCATATACCTCATTTTCCAAAAACTCCTTTTTGATTTTTAGAAATTTATTTTTAGTTATGATTTTTAGACTTAGCTCACACAATTGATTATATTGTTTTTGCAAGGTATCATCATCTATAGAAGAATAAGAAGAGTGGAAAGTACCTCATTTGACTCATGTGCCATTAGAGCGATCTCTTCCTTGCTTGATTCTTCATCGTCTTCACTATCACTCCAAGCACCACTTACAAAAGCTCGTTGAGTTTTGCTTTAGGTGGCTTGGGACATTCTCCTATGAGATGACTTGCATCACCACATCTAAAACACTTTCTTTCACCTTTAATCTTCTTATCATCCCGATCTTTCGAATGGCTTTTTCTTCTCGAGGTTGTCTTACAAACTTTCCTCTTCTTCTAAAGAACTTCTTGAAATCTCTAACGCCATGGCATATTCCTCATCTTCACTATCGGAACAAGATTCACCATCATCGCTTGATTCCGCCTTTTCTTTAAGAGCAACGGATTTGATCTTCTCCTTTCTTCCTTTGATGATCTCCGAATCTTTCTCCATTACCATTTCGTGAACTTTGAGATTGCCAATTAGCTCGCCTAGTGACATTATTGAGAGATCTTTTGATTCTTCAATAGCGGTCACTTTAGCTCTCCATTTGGGATGGAGTGCTCTAAGAAATTTCGACAAAGTTCTTACTACGAAAAGATTCGTCAAGTGCTTTAAGTGATGTAATGATAGTGTTAAACGAGCAAAGCCACAATCAATGGTTTCATCTTCGGGATAACAAATTGTTCATATTGTTGAACAAGAAGATCAATTTTGTTATCCTTGACTTGTAATTACCTTGATGTGTAACAATTAAAGATTCCCAAATATCTTTGGCGGTTTCACACATAAAAATTCTTTCATATTCTTTTCTAGGTAAAGCATTGTAAAGCATCATTTTAGCTTCATTATTTTTAGCAACTAATTTCTTTTGTTCATCAACGGAAATATCCTTTGTTGTAGAACTAAAATCTCCTTTAACAATAATAAACCAAAGATCTATATCTTTTGATTTTACATATGTTTCAAAACGGTTTTTCCAATAGATAAATCCATTGGTTTCAAAGAGTGGTGGTCTTTGCATAGATTGCCCTTCTTTAAAGTTTTCGAATCCATGGATCGCTTCAAGTTTATAAAATACAAGTTATTTTAGAAATTCTTGAGCAACGAGGCTCGTACCAATTGTAGAAAACTAGAAGGGGGTTGAATAGTTTACCGATTAAAACTTTGTTTTGAAACTTATTGAAAGATCAATTGATATTGATCTTAAGTATGTTAATGAAATATGCAAGCAATATGTAATAAGTAAATAAGGAAAGAAATGATCAAACCACAACAAGTTGTTTATAGTGGTTCGCCTACAAGGACTCTTTTTCCTTGCCCTACTCCACTCCCGAGTCTCACACTCGAGAGTTTAACTTCACTAGTCAACAAACTCCTTTCACCGCGGAGAAAACCTTTACACTTTGCTTACACTATTTCCGACACTAAGCTAGATGTCGAGTTCTTTCCAAGGGTACAAATACTCCCACACACAATGTATTTTGAGGACTAAAATACTAACCACTCACACTCACAAGATTATGATGGTTTGATACAACAATGAAGTATGGATCAATACTAGATCATACAACACTAAACAAACAAGACTTCCAACTTCTCGTTGAAGCTTGAATATGACTTGATCTTCTTTGCTACAAAAGAGATCACTAATATGATATGAAACCGAGTTAGAAAGGTTGAGAGAAGATATGTATGAGAGTATGTTAGAAAGGGATGAGAAACTACTTGGCTTGGCATTGCTATTTATAGCCAAATTGACACGAGGCGTCCCACGGACCGCGGACCCCTTAAAAGGGTTCCGCCTGTACCAAATTGTACCGCTTGATCGACAATCAAGATATCAAATCTTGCCTAAAGTCAACTCTATCTAAGTAAGATTGTGCAAGATATGAAGAGTACAAATCTTCACAAAATATCTAATGGAATCTTCCAATGATCTCCATGATGTAATACATGATGTCAAATGTTGTATTACTATTAATAGAAATATGCAAATGCTTAGGTAGTGTTTGGTTTTAAGAACCTAACACATTCTACAAACTACTATCATACATAATGATTAGAGTCATATCAAGATGTTACTAATCATAAATGTAAATGCTTGAATGATGAATATATTGTTTGAGAAAGCTTGTTTTAATATCTAATAAACTTGACAAGCTTTAAGCTTTTATAAATTAAATTTACTTTTGTCGTTAACAAAACTTAGGCAAAGATCAAAAATATAAATAACGTTTAATGACGATATTTGTATTAACAGAACGGTTCCCATGAATTTCCAAACGAAATTGATCAGCGGCTTCAGATTCCCGGTCATGTGCTTGGAGCAACCCGAGTCAATGATCCAAAGACATATTTCGATAACCTGCCAAATACAGAAGAAGAAGTTTTTGGAAACCATTTTAATTTTGGTTCCTTTGGGTTAGAGGTAAAATCCTGATCACACTCATAGAAGTTTTCTACAGGGTATACTGATTTATCACTCATTCTACCATTCTGAAGTGTGAAAATTCTACCCGTTGGTTTCCAAATATCATCCATATAGTAAAGACTATGCTTCCTATCAGTAGTGTAAGACCTAAATCTTGCAACTAGACTTCTTATTGGTTTAGCATAAGTTCTTTTTGGAACGTTCTTCCGATCAAAGCTTAATGCCTCTTTCTTAGAAACACAATCATCATGAACATTAATTAAAGATTTCTTGCAAGTTAAACAAACAGATTCAACAGATTCATTAAACTTAGCATATTTCATAGGTTCATTACATTCGGATGAAATGTCTTTCTTATTACAAAGCGGTAAATTCCTAGGGTGTTCTTCACTTTCTTCTCTTTATTCAAGCTACTACTCTTAGAGGCAAAGCGAGACTCTATTGTTCCTTGTATTGCTCTTAGGCTTTAGTCTTCGCTCCTAGAGGTGCTTTCTAGTCCCGTAAAGGTAAGGCACACGCATTAGGATTCACTTTTTATCAAGAGAAGTGGTTTCGCTTTCCTAGTCTCTTTAGAGTGCTTGTTTAAACTTATGTCGTTTGTTCCATATGGTTTAGATGTGGAGGCGACGCATTAGTGGTACTCATCTTAAAAAGGCCAGTGCTAAAACTTTTGGTTTCTCGATAACCGCTTTTCATTTTCAACAGCTTTTTCTTTTTTGCTTAGGCAAGGTGTGGAGTGACTGGGTTTGACAAATCATTTTGCTCATTGACTTTTGGAGGAGGCGAGAAATAGACATTTTGGTTTAAAAACCCGTTTGGGAACATTTGCTTTCTCCTCAGTCAATGGTTTTGCAATCTTAGTATCCATGACCTTTCCTTTTTGACATTCCAATGAGCCCTTAAAGATCATTTTGTTCTTTCATGTCCTTGTAGGCACGCCTCATACGACAATTTGTCATACTTGCATTCCTCCGTTTTCGATCAAGTTGTTTAAAATATGAGACATTTTCTTTTCAAGAGCTTTTTCATATTTTGAAACAATTTCGAGGTCTCGATCGAGTCTTTCATGATCTTCAACAGAATATGTTTGTAAAACAATGGACATGATATCGGTAGTTATAACATCTTCAAGAGAGAATCATTTAAATTTTCCAAGACTTTGATGTGTTCAACACTTTCATTAGCTTTCTTTACCATGGATTTATGGTCCTTGACAAAGTCAACTGCTTCTTTCAAAAGGCTTGTTCAAAATGAATTACCCTTGCAATCGATGTTATTCAATGGAGGGCAATTTGAGTTTCAAAAACTTTTCATTTCATCATCAAAACTAGAAAACCAGATATTAGTTGTAATATTGGTTTTAGATTTAACAGTCTCTTGAAGTCCCCAATTCTAGTTTTAACGTCATCTAAAATGCTTCTAGCATCACTTGTGTTAAAAGGATTGTTTGAAGACATTTGTTCGATTTTCGAAAGAGATTGTGAGACAACAACAGGTTTTGAAACTGGTGTTGACACACTGTTTGAAACACTAGGCGTTATGGAAAACTTTGATTTTTCTTTTTGAGGAACAAAAGAAATGCCAGAAATTTTGTTATACTTGTTGTAATCAATTGGTTTTAGATCTGGGTTCTTTTGTTTCATTTTTGATCTACTCTCATCAGATAGTTCTAACGTTTCAAGAGAATCACGAACAATTATGGGTTCATGCAAAGCTTTTCCATTGTTCAAAACATTTTGTTCTTTCTGAGCTTTCTTGAGGAAACAGGGAGGTTTGTTACCAAGAGCCATTTTTTGAGTGGTATGAAAATACGGATTTGTTTGATTTATTAGCATATTGTTGATTTGGCTGAGTGACACGTTGTAACAAGCAAATTTTCCAATTTTTTGATTTTTTCATTTTTATCAAGAATTTCATCAAGAAGAGAATCTTCACGCTTTTGAAAATCGACAATCAACTGTTTTTCTCTTTTCAAGATCGTAATAAGTTGCTTGTTGTTTAGAAAGTTGGGTTTTAAGATCAGAAATTTCTACATTTAAAGATTTTATTTTCAAGTTCAAATTAACATCAAGTGTGTTATACTTGATTTGCAATTGTTTTTCTTTTAAAGCGGAATTTCGATAACCAATTTCTAATTCTGACTCTTTGTTTTTGTGAAATTCAAAGTGTTGGAATCACTCCTAAACAGTATTTCAAGTATTTATATTTCATATGTAATAGGTAGCTTTATTATGGCCTTTATGTTTGTTTAAGGTCAAGCTTATGTAGAAGGCCCATAAGCTTGATCCAAGCCCAATAAGGAATAGGGAAGGAGAGGGAGTGTTGCCCTAGCTCCTTGCCTATATAAACTATTGTAAACCCTCATTTGAGGGTTGGTTGTTCAAGTTATTCTCTCATTCACTCTTGTTTCATAACCGGTCATACTATATCGTGTGTGTGTGCTTATAACTTGTTCATCCGCCTTATCTCTTCTCTTATAAGCTTGTGTTGTAAAACTAGTGACCTAACAGTGGTATCAATCGCCAAATAGTTGGGTGTACTCGTTTGTTTTTGAAGCTTTGGTTTTGAATCTTCACGCCAGAGATAACGCTATATTTGGTTATCTTAAAACTCGTTTTTACACTTTTAATCCAAGATTCTTGTACTTTCAATGTTTTGAGGTGTTAAAATACTTGTTTTGGCAAAAAGTTTCAAACTTTACGCTGGATTTACGCTTTTAAGCTTGTTTTTGTTCGTGGGTGTCGTTCTACGCAGAACTCTGTTTAGTTTGTTTTGGTACATCAAAATTCACACTTTTGTGTTCTTTTGGTACTATTGAAGCTATTCCATAACAAAAACCGGTTTAGAAACACATTTGGGCGTAATCAAAGTTACGAGTAATCCTACGCGTATCAAAACCCTAATATTACGCGTAAGATTGTTCCTTGGTTTGATCTTCATTTCCGGTTTATTCCGTGTTTTCTTACTTGGATAAGTCTCGAAAATATGTCGACTTTGGATATCTTTTGCACCGTGAAGTGTAAAAGATCATTTGGCAAAACCCTAAAATTACGCATAAGCATAAGCTTACGCGAGAAATTCTCGCGATAAGATTCACTTTACGCCGTAAACTAAGGTCTACGACAAGGTAATCCTACGCATAACTTTCTACGCCTAACTTTTGTCTACGCCTAACTTTAGTGCTTTTATCCTGCTTACGCGTAAGCTAAATCCTACGCGTAACTATTCTTGTTACGCGTAACTTTTGGTGTTTTTACGCATAAGTGCTACTTGGTTCTTGTCATTTCTACGCCTAAGGACACTTCATCAACAAAGGTTCATTCGACTACAAAGATCCATCTTTACCACACAAGTTTATCATCATGTCTCAACCACCATACTCTAACTATTTCCCTCACACTTATAATCATCAACAACAACAACAATTAACTCCACAACATCAACAATGGAATCAACAACAAGCTATTTATCAACAACAATTTAATCAAGAACATACTCCACAACTTGGTGCAATTCCACAACCACAAATGGTTCAACCACAATCAAGCCTTCAAGTTCAACCCTACACTACCGATTTCAATCAACATCCATCACGGACCACTATGAAGGAACCCACTTGGTTTGCTAAGATGTGTGAAGCTTTAAGCGACCAACAATCAATTCATGAAGTCGGATCACTTGATAGACCTCCAATTCTCACCAGAAACTACGATCAATGGGTGATAAGGTTCTTTAGGTTTTGTGATCTAAAGAAGCCACATGGAAAGTTCTTAAAGAAGGTTATCTTGAAGGTCCATTTGAGATGCCTACCGTCATTGTACCCGGAGATCCAACTGCTGCTCCACCAAGAGATGAACAAACCAACATTGCTATCATTGCTGATTTAAATCCTCTGTAACTTCTACACTATGAAGTCGATGAACTTGCAATGGAATACATCCTTTTAGGATTACCAAACCCAATTCTTCATAGTGTTGATGCTCAAAAGATCGCACAAAAGATGTGGGATCATATTCGCCTTCTTATGGAAGGATCCGTACTCAATCGAGGATTTGGAATCCAAAATTTACTTGGCTTATGAACACTTCATGACCGAACTCAAGAGACACTCGAGTCATATCATCATCGATTTTAGACATCATCAATGATTTGGATAAACACAACATCATCATGCCAAGAATTGCGGTGAATACTAAGTTCTGAGTAGTCTTGGTCCGAATGGGAGAAGTATGTCATTTTTCTCCGCTGCTTAAGAATATGCATCATTCTACTTATGGATTGTTGTACGATTACTTGAAGCCTCATGAGAAGGAAGTTGATCGAAAGGATTCTCCGTGCTCAAATTGCTAAACAAATACAACCGGACAATCAACAACTTGCCTTGTATGCTCAATGTAATTATCCTCTCAACCAAAGAACTCAACCAACTGCTTCCAACACACCTTCACAAAGAACAACCTCAACCTCAACAAAATCAATTGGTTCCATACAAAGAACAATGCTCAAGCATATGTCGTTGAAGCTACCGAGGAAACAGATCCATTCAAGCATTGCAACAAGGATTTATGATGATTGCTAATGCTTTTGGCCATTACACCAACAAATCCAACAATCGATTCGTTCCTCATCTAACACACGGACTCAAGTTGTTGTGAACAATGGACGTGTTGAAGTTCGTAATCGTGATTATGGTCGCCGATGGGCGGTGGTCAAGGGTTTAATGCTTGTGGTAGGAATAACAACGAGCTCAAGTGGTGGAGGAAATGCTCGTAATCGGTTAAATGGTCTTCGATGCTACAACCGCAATGAGAAGGGACACTGCTAATGCATGCCCAAAGCCAAGGACTAGGCGGTGCTTATTTCAAAGAGGCCTTACTTTTGGCTCTTAAGGATGAAGTCGGTGGATCTCTCACAAACAAAGAACGAGCTTTATGGCGATGCGACTCGGATGATGATATGGAGGACTTGCGAGCTAATGCAATTTGTTATGTTGATGGCTAATATGCATGAGCCGCACATGAGTGATACAGCCCAGTGTATGACATCGATGGCTTGTCTCGTGTACCGCACAAACCATCATCATATCTCAACTAATATCTCCGCCAATATCTCGAATCCGCACGGATCGGGCTGCTCAAATGAGTCTTCTACATCTTCCTCGATGATTTTCAAGTTAACCTCAGAGTTACATTTGACGATCAAGATGACCTTATGGTCTCCTTTGATAATCAAATTGACTCGTGGTTGTACTTGAGGATCTAAAGAATGATCATGTTGAGACCCACGTTGAACAAGATGATATGTTGCCTCATCCGATTTTGCTCGGTTAATTCAAGACCATAAAATCAAAATGGAGGAATGTTATGCATTAAATCAATCCTTAAAAGTAAAATGCATCATAACCAAGGATTTTGAATGTTTACAAATGCAACTCAACTTTTCAAAACTCAAGAAAACTGTGAAAAGGTTTTGAAGCCGCTTTTGCAAAATCTCATCAAAACGAAAAATATTTAGAGACGATCGTGATCTAGCCGCTTCAAGAATGCTTTGTTGTCCGAATTAGAACAACTGAAACTTGAACATAAAAAGCAAATTAACGCCTCACCTTGGAAAATCAAAAGCTAAGGTCGAGTTGTTAAATTGTCAAAACAGCTTCTCCGATACAAAAAGCATTCAACGAATCGGGTAGATGACCTTCTTGCAGAAATTCTCGGTTTGCAAAACAAACTTAAAGAGTTTAAAATGGTTGTTTACAAACATGGTGAATCGAGAATGACTATTGAAAAGTTTACCTTAAAACCTAATCCAAATGGATATGGAAAAATCTAGCGATTACAAACCAAAGCTTTCACTAAAACATTCAAACCAACTCACAAGTTTCCAAGGTAATACAAAATTGATAATCTTGTCATGAGTGTTGTTGAATACCATCGTCAAGAGGAATTAGATGCGTAAGACGAGAGTCGATCAAAATTAAAAATGTTGTTTACAACAAACCTTTAATTATAAAACGCGGTCACTTTCGTCACCAATGGATTCTTCAAACACACCTGTGGTTATCATCAAAACACCGAGTCTTCTATTGTTAATCCCAAAATGTCTTTGCACAAACTTATGGTCCTTTACCTTCCATTAGCGAGTAAACTCACAACCCGAAAATCGAAAAATTCTTCGATATTTTGACATTTTCATGGTCGACCTCAAAATTTTACAACATGAGATAGAATATCGATCCGAAATCAAAGTTGAACATTTTCAATCGCCTCGCGCGAGAACAAAGAGACATTTTGAGAAAATCTTTTACCTAATGTTAAAAACTTGAAAAGTTGTGCAATTGCTCGAAAAGGATTTTCATAAGGAACTTGGGTAATGAAAACGCTTTCGAAAAATGAAACATCAATTACTAACACAAAATGCAAAAAGAAACGTAAGAAAAGATGTTGATCGACTCTTGGAAGATGTTATCTGTCGATATCCATAATGTTGTGCTATTCTATTCGTTTGCCATATGCATCTCGATCACATCTCTCGCCGATATTGTTGAAACTGTTGTAATCATGAGAACACCGATAATGTGCTTCAGATCGAGTCTTTAAAAGTGAAAATAAACGACACACACGAAATTTACAATGCAAAACGTCGTCTTCATTGGTGTGAAAAGATATTCACAACCATCAACTTAGCTTTCAAAAGAAAATCGCTCAATTGAGTGCAAAATCTTCCGATCCTAAAATTGAGCAATCGGATGATCAAAACGTGTCTTTGAAAAGTCAAATCTCAAAATATGAACAAGAACTTTAAAAGTTAAACAGAATATGGTGTCATATTTGATTTACTCAAAAGACTCGAGATGAAGCATCTAATGAACTTGATCACTATCTTGCTCACACTAGTGAAGTCATGAATTTTCTTTGGTAATATTCGCTCGAAAATCAAGATCCGATTCACACCATCTCTAAGTTACGGAAATGTTAGGAAAGTATGAACAACTCCGCCATCGTGATTAAGAGATTAGCACCAGTCACACTTAGTAATCGTGAACCAAGAATTCCCACGCAAAATCACAAGTTGCTAATGTGTTTCCTCTCTGAACAGAATAGTTGCATCTTTTCCAAACGTCCGCACTTCACGCCCTAGAGCACTCAATCGAAGAATAGGAAGTTGCGACCTAAGAAAAGATCAATAAGGAATGCTAAAGTAGAAGAACACCCTAGGAATCAATAAAACTCATGTTGCTTCCACTATAGATGTTGCGTCCGGCAAATGTAATAGAAATAGTGATGTAACGAATGCCAAACCGTTAAGTACCTTTGATATTCATCGATGCACCTTGTGATATTTGCCAAAAGAGTATGAATTCGATTGTCATGACAAATGTGTTGCTAAAGCTATAATCTCTAGATTACGGAATCCTAAGAATCGGAATACCTCTAGGCCCACTAATCATTCTAAGTCCGTGCTTGGTAAACCACCTTCTTTAGATTCTAAGGCAACCATTGCTATCACAGAGCTCCCGCCACACCTCCTAAGAATACAAGACCACCTAGTGTTTTCACTAAGACTAAAGCAAAGAGTAGTTATAGATGGCGAAATGGATATATAACACACTTGGATTTAAATGGATGCCTAAACTTGTCAATGTGTGTATGTCTAACGTACCCGGAACCCTCTCACATTTCGTGTTCCACATCTACTTCTATTCCATCCGTGTCATCCGTGTGTAATGCGGTGTGACAGATCATTCTCTCGATTGTTGATAGCGGATGTTCCCGACACATGACAGTAATCTTAAACTGTTATCAAACTTTATTGCAAAGTTCATTGGCACCGCCGATTCGAACGATCACTTCAGCCCATCATGGGCTACGGAGATTATGTTAATGGAACATCGAAATCATCGGGGTTTACTATGTGGAAGGCCTCGGTCACAACTGCTTTCGAGAGGTCAATTTTGTGATGGAGATTTGAGGTTGCTTTCGGGAGAAAACTTGTTTCATTCGTGATCTACAAGGAAACGATCTTATGTCCGCTCGCGTAATTCTAGTCTCTACACTATCTCTATGCAAGACATGGTTGCTTCATCTCCCATCCGCTTACTTTCTAAGGCAACATCAACAAAATCCGGCTATGGCACCGTCGTCTCTCACATCTAAACTTTCAAACCATCACCAACCTTGCTCGACACAAACTAGTTGAAGGACTCCCACGATTCCGGTATTCAAAAGATCACCTTTGCTCAAAGATGTGAACAAGGAAAAGCACTCGTGCTCATTTTCCTTCAAAGGTGGAACATGACTCAAAGATGTGCTTCATCTTCTTCACATGGATTTGTGTGGCCCGATGCGCATGCAAACGATCAATGGCAAACGCTACATCTTAGTAATTGTTGATGACTACTCACGATGGACTTGGGTCTACTTTCTTCGTAGCAAAGACCAAGCTCCACAAATGATCATCACCTTTCTCACAAAGATACTGTTCGACTCCAACACCGTCGAATCATCGTAAGCAGAAAGGAACCGAATTTGTTAACAAAACCCTTCGTGAATTTTATGAGAAAGTGGGAATTCACATCAAACATCTATTGCACGGACACCGAACAAAACGGAGTTGTTGAAAGACGAAACCGAACGTTAGTGGAAGCGCAAGAACAATGTTAATCAATGCTAAACTTCCAGACACTTATGGGCGTGTCAGATCTCTTGCATGCTATACTCAAACCGCTCCATGATCACAAACGCCACAACAAAACACCTTTTGAGCTTGTCCACAACTATAAACCGAACCTCAAACACTTTCATGTATTTGGATCCTTTGCTATCCGAATAATGATCGTGATGATTTTGGAAAGCTCAAAGCAAAAGTCGATATTGGGTCTTTATTGATATCGTGACAATTCTAAAGGTTTCAACTGAATCGTCGAACTAAGGAGGTAATGGAAACGATTCATGCTCATTTCGATGAACTCACGGAAATGGCTTCGAGTATAACGACTTAGAACCCGGTCACAACCGCTTAAACTTCCTCAACCCCATCATCACCGAAGAAAGCCCTCACTAACTCGTCAACAAATGGAAAGGTTATTTGCTCCTCCGCTCGTGATGATATTGATGAACGTGCTCTGGTGTATCCGCCGCTCCACCGCTCAACCCGATCATATTCCTATACCGATACACTGCTACAACAACCATCGTTGAAGATGCACCTACACCAATTGACTCCAACACAACAGCTTGAACACACCGCCCAACAATGATGAACCAAATGATGATATTACGAATGAAGTACCCCACCGCAGATTTTGATCCAAATGCGTTCTTCAACCCGTTTGCCAATGAGATCGCCGCACTGATGTCGCGGAATCTTCAACAAACCATTTGAATCCTCGAACCGCACAATGTATATCAACATCAACCTCTACACATAGATGGACAAAAGACCATCCTCTGCTAACATTATTGGCAACCCGAATCAACCGATCGTTACGAGACAACGCCTTCACTCGAGACGGTGAACATTGCATTTATGCACTCACCGTCCGCTAATCTGAGCCTAAAAACATTAAAGACGCAATGACAAAAGACAACCGGATTGAATCCATGCGGAAGAACTCAACCAATTCAAACGTCTTGAAGTATGGGAATGGTTGAAAGACCAACGAGGGTCTACGTCATTGGTCTAAAATGGATTTGGAAAACAAATTGATGTCAAGGGCGTCATCCAAAACAAGTCACGTCTAGTTGCTAAGGGTTATCGTCGGGAAGAAGGAATAGACTTTGAAGAATCTTTTGCTCCGGTTGCTCGCCTTGAGGTCGTTCGGATATTTCTCGCGTTCGCGGCTCATATGAACATGACGGTCTATCGATGGATGTCAAAGCGGCGTTTCTCAATGGACAACTTAAAGAAACGGTCTATGTCGACCAACCGGATGGATTCGTTGATCCCGAGTTCCCGAACCATGTCTACAAACCGAACAAAGCTCTTTATGGTCTCAAACAAGCCTCGGGCATGGTACGATAAGCTATCATCTTTCCTCATTGCCAATAACTTCACCAAAGGCTCGGTTGACCCAACTCTTTTTATACAATATCACGGGGCACACATATTAATTGTTTAAATTTACGTGGATGACATCATTTTTGGGTCAACACATAAAAAGTTTTCAATCGCTTTTGCAAAACTAATGAAGAAAATTTTTGAAATGTCCATGATGGGTGAACTTACATTCTTTCTAGGATTGCAAGTTCATCAATCACCCCGTGGTATTTTCTTGAGTCAGTCCAAATATGCCCTTGAATTGTTAAACAAATTTGGAATGAAAACCTGTGATACTTATGCCACACCAATGGCTCATACCAAGAAATTAGATCTCGATTTACATGGGAAATTGGTCGACCCTACCAAATACCAAGTATTATTGGGTCTCTCATGTATCTAACAACTAGCGGACACGATATTGTCTTTCTTTGTTTATCTATGCTCCCGCTATCGATCGCGACCAACCGAAACCCACCTCTACAGGCTAAAAGAATCTCCGATACATCAAGGGAACCATTAATTTGGGGATCCGTATCCGAAGGATTATAGTTTTGAACTAATCGTATTTTCGACGCGATCACGCAGGATGCCTAGACTCAAGGAAAAGTACTTGAGAGCACTACAATTTCTGGTGATAAACCGGTGTCTTGGCAATCAAAGAAGCGGATTGTACATCGTCATCCATCAAGCGAAATATGTAGCCATGTCCGCGTGTTGTGCTCAAGTCATTTGGATGAGAACACAACTCAAAGACTATGGTTATGTATTTGAGAATCCCGATGTCTTTGCGACAATCGGAGTGCCATTGCAATCTCGTGCAACTCGATTCAAAGACTCAAATCAAAGCACATCGATCTACGCTATCATTTCATCAAGGACCACGTGGAGCAGGGTACCGTTGAATTATACTTTGTGGTACCGAATACCAATTGGCGATCCGCTCACCAAAGCCTTGCCTCCCGCTAGGTTTAATGAGTTGGTCCACCGAATTGGTATGAGGTGTTGACTTCAAGAGGAATTGGATGACCTCTTAAAGCAGTCTTAAAACCCATCAAACACCAAAACATCTTTTGTAAATAAATTTTCAAAACAAAATACAAAAATATAAAATCCGATAAAACAACAAAAATATTCTTCTACTCTATCTTTCCTTCAACATGGCAAGTACATTTCTTCCGTCAACACTTTTATCTTTCAAAATTCAAGATTTTTCCGATCAAGTGTTGAGGGGAGAAAATAATCCATTAACTGTTTCAAAACATCGTGTACTTGCATGTTATCACATCTCGGTTGATTCTTTTACAAATGGTGGTACATTTCGGGTTCAAAGACAATCCTCGGACTTTAATTAATAACCTTTCATTATTTTCTCAAGTCGAGGGGAGTGTCGTCAAGTTTCCTAAAATCTTCATTTGGTAACCAAAATGGAAGTTAAAAAGCTTTGGATGAAAATGGAAAAGGTGGAGGGACCAAAACTGTCAAAAACTTAAAGTTATTTTAAATAAAACTCCTCCACCTAACTTTCACTTCACATTTATTACAAAACACCTATTATCATCCCACGCTTAAGATTCACTCAAGAAAACCGTGTTTTTGATCCTCATCTTGTAAGTGTTTTCGTAATCACAACATGTTTCTATGATAAGGTGTTGAATCTCATGTAAATCCTACGGCTAAAACTTGTTCTACGCGTGATTTGGTGATCTACGCGTACGCGTAAGAACACACAATCAATACGTGTGTGTTTGTGGTGAATTGATTGTGTCAAAATGTTCATAATACATCAATGATACTTTTTTAACCATCAAAATCCACCCAGAAACACTAATTGATGATCTTTGAAAATTAGGGTTTATAAGTCGAATTGGGTGTTTTCAAATGTGAAGTGTTTTGGTCTAAAAGATTGTTGGGTTATGCTTATATGATTATATCCTTGCTCTAAAACTACCCAGAAACACTGATTTATTCAGAATTTGAAATTAGGGTTTAAGGTTCATAAGTTTGGGTATTTCTGATTCACCATGAGTTAGATGTTATAACTTGGTCTATATGCTCATACAACATGTTAGAACTACCAGAATCTTTTTGATGCAAATTCCATGGTTAGAAAACTTACGCGTAAGTCATAACCCTTAGGGTTTTGACCTACGCGTATGACTTTCTACGCGTAACCTTTTACGAATGATTCATGCCATGTATAGCTGTTAAAATGAATATGTGTGCTAATATTGATGATTTGATAAATTTATTTCAGGATTGCTACACTTAGAATTCAGAATCAAGGTCATTTGATTATCTACGCATAAGGATCACCTTACGCGTAGCTTGTTATGCGTAAGACTAGTCTTACGCGTAGCTTCTACGCATAAGGTTCTACAATGGACTACGCGTATCCTGTGAAGGATATGCGTAAACAGTGACCTCTACGCATAAGGACAACTCTTACGAGTAACCTTACGCGTAAGGTAAATATATGCCTACGCATAAGCTCTACGCATAAGGTCTCCTTTTCCCACGCGTAACATTTCTTCGCGTAAGTTAAGATTCTACGCGTAAGTTTACGCCTAAGCATATATCATTCTCGCTCACGCGTATCTTTGCCAAAACTACGCTTAACCTGGATTGACCTTCATGATGAATTGTTACTTGTACAAACTTGTAAATAAACTAATCATATCATCACGAATCCAAAATGTCACTAATAAACTTAAATCGTTTGATATGTTGTGAACAATAAGTGATAAAATAAACTTTAAAACTTAAAGTTAACTAACTCATAAACATTTCACGATATCATTGAACTATTGAACATACAAGTGACTTAGGACTCGTAACAATCATTATCACTATACATTCAACAACTAGACAATAAGACCTTCATTGACTAACATTATGTCTTTCGATATGTTGGTTCTTTTGGCTAATGTTATTTCGAGATCACGACATGGTCGAACAAATGAATGTGGATGCACACAAGTTCTCTCCATTGCGATATCTATCCTCATGGCTATCCAATGAAGATAGGAAAGAATAACCTCCGTGTTGACTTTGACACCCTCACTTGCTCGAATCTTCATGTCTTATTGCTATCGATATTCGAGGATTCATCCGTATCGTAACATGCTTACTCACTCTGCAACCATTCCCGAGATCTACATCCAACAGCTACGGAACACTATGGAAAGGGTCAAAGGAAGGATCACGTGATGTTGACTCGAACCACAAACAAGTCACTATTACACTGCAGACTTAAGGGTCGCTCTCCTTATTCCTCAAGTCAATCCAACCAAACTTTATGCCACACCGTGAAGAGCTAACTCTCCAATTCTTAATCAATATCGGTTATGACGAGGCTACGGAGTAATCACTAAGCACTCTCATGTAGAGCTTAAGAGTATTCCTCAACCATGGAGAACACTCTACATGATCATCACCAAGTCTGCTTTACGGTCGATACAATGCTATGAGCATCCTAAGCTCATAGAACCGCAAATATTTTGGGCATTCGTCAACATGAAACACATCGCTATTGAAGCTCGATTTGGGATGACATGATGTCATTTCTCAACAAACTTGGCTCAAAGATTCCCTACATCGGATATACTAAACTGTTGATACAGAGAGCACTTGGACTTCATCCCGATATTCCCAAGAGGCTCAATGACCCGACAATCACGACATGTTGACGGAACCTATTCTATCCGCGGTAATCAAGGAGACGCCCACAAAGAAACAAGGTCTTTGTATTGCAGATTTCCTTCTAATCGAAGATGTCGAAAGCTCAAACGTACAAGAGATATCCGAAGCGATTAGGCAAGGCAAAGTTGGTCATCTTGATTTAAAAATCTTACGGAACACCCGTCAGAGAACCGAAGAGGAAGTGCAGAAGCACAACAAGTTACGTGAGTCAAAGGAAGGTTCCTAAAAGGAAAGCTCCTTCTATAAGGATTGTTCCGTAAAGGAAGCCGAACCTATTCCCACACTTGAACCTCAAAGACAACTTAGGGATGAGAGCTCAAGATCTTGAGACAGATGAAGAGGTTCATTACTCTGCAATCGCAACAAACACCTCGGTGACAAAACCTCCAAGTCCTCCAAATTGTCCAAGAAAAGGGAAGACTCACTATTGTACCTTATGATGAGAGCTCAAGAAGAAGAAGAAGAGCAATTGGATAAATCATACGAAAAAAGTTTCACAATGTCCGACACATTCAAAAGGTCACTGAATTTGCTAAAGATCAAATGGGTGGCCCCGGAGGATCAAGTGGTGCTGCCCCTCCTCTCCGGATCCCGATGCGGTTAATCAACCCGATAAGGGATCCGTACCACCACTCTTGTGCAACAACAAAAGCTCATTGAAGACACTATTGTGTATGATTTTGAGAAACAGAAACCGAGAAAGAAAAGTCTAAGGATGACGAGGATGATTATACAAAGTTTCTTCTCGACAGTCCAACGCACTCAAAGGAGAAGACCTCAGAAACTCCTAAGGACATGAAGTCTCCTCATTTCTCCTCATCATCGGACTCTTCATCTCATTCATCACCACCACCATCAACAAAGTCAACCAGATCATCATCCAAATCAGTGAAGAAACCACCAAAGTCTTGGATCTCTCAGTCTCATAAAAGGATTGTAAAAGTCATCCAACAAATCAGAAAGAAGGACATAACTTACAGAAAAATGAATTGGTTTGCTGACCAAATTCAGTCCTTAAATGATGAGATAGACAAGATGGAGAAAGAAAGGAAATTTGTTCAGGATTTCATGAGAAGTCATCGTCAGGAGGAACTGAATGAAATGATTGAAGGTTACACTCAAAAGTACCTTCAGGATATCGTTCCTAAAGTCCAAATGGAACTGGAGAAGTCAGCAAGAGATCAAACTCACAAGTTTCTTCTCGACACTGTCCCCGGTGTGACTAGAGAAATATTCTCCAGACAACTCACCCCTAACATCGTCGCATTGGTTAAACATACAATGGCCAAAGAAGCCGATCTCTCGAATCGAGTTAATCGCTAAACTAGTGATGCAAATGTCAAAGCGATCGGGCGTTTACTTCGGATGAAGCTAAATTTTTCAAGGTCTACTTGCTTTTCAACTCGGTTCATCATGCAAGGAGTCACCGATCAACCCAAATAAGGATAAGGACTCGCACCTAAACGCCGAAGCGATGCGGTCAATCTACATCTATGCCACCTCCTCCACATCGGACTTCTTCTCAACATAAGTCTCCATCACCTCGGTCTTCATCGATAAACTACTTTGAGTACGGGTGGTGACGATGAAGAGGTCCTTGAGCCCCGACAACAACCCACCTCACCTAAACAAGTGCGAAACCAAAATCATCATCAAAACCTTCAAAGCAAGAAGAAAACGACTACGAATGACGTCGATCATGGCTTGATGACGATAAAGCTGCAGAATTTGATTGGTTTGCTACTCTTGTTAACGACACTCCTACCCCGAAGAAGGTCAAGAATTGGTGAGACGGTAGTACCTTGGAGCATGCAAAATCTTGCAAGAAAGATTCCGTGTGAAGAAGATGACGAAATCCGAGTTGAAGCGCATCAAGAATGACGCATTCCTCCTTTTGAAAAACAGCTCGGAAAGTGCAATCGAGGTTGAATATCACCTTGAAAACATTGCTCGAGCCATGTCTAACAACATGGATTGGCTCAACCCGAAGCAAACATCGACTTCACTAAACGGAACAACCCTCCATATTACATCGATGGACCAAACCTCTACCAACAATCGCCAACCAGGATGAACCAAGGATTCCTTGGATATTTCTTCAACAAAGACCGAATTTCTTCTCCATGGTGGCGATGGTTCAAGAAAATACGCTACATCATTAACTCTTCCATTCCCAGTGACTATTTACTCAAACCGCATAGCTATCGAGGAACGTGCAAATCACTTGTTTTCGACAACGTGCAAGCATACGACCAAGATGCATTGTATGGGATTCATCATTGGCCCGAGCGCCAAGAATCTACTACGTAGTGCCTGGTTTAGAAGTCTCAACATGAAGTGTATTGCTCAAAGGACATCGTGGCCATCAAACACATTGATCTCAAGTCTAAGTGGGACTACACATTCTTGAAGAATATCATAGTCAAACGACAAGATGAACAGGACTATGAATTCACGGGTGACTTTGAGAACTTGTCCTCAACGACATCGAAGACTTGTACCTTGCCAAAGTACGTGGTCGTATGAGACAATTCTCGATCAAGTTCAACGTGAATTTATCAAGTCGGTTCTCATCTTCATTAGACGCATTGTGATCAAAGAACGTGTCGAAGATATCCGGATGGTCGTTGAATCATATCGTAAACGTGTAAACTTCACTCCACCACAGCTTGATCTTCCCGACATCAACCACTCAAACAACTTACGCTCATCAAGAAACCTTTCGGCATTGTTTACCGCGGTGAACTTCGCAGAACTGTTTAATGGCGTGTAGTGAGCTCCACAAATTCGGGGATCATACCTTGAAAATGGTTAGGGATGGATTGGCGTGATTGAAGGATATCGCTGAAAGTTGGGAATCTAAGCTTTGGAACTCTCGTGAAAGGAGGGATGTGAGACGTATCATCACCATGATTGATGAACGGTTGTTCGAAGGATCGCCTCGATTTATTGGAGAGCTATGTTGGTGGTCGACCCAGAGAAACATCACCGCTTTCAACGCCTGCACGCACTCTGGGAACATCACCGCACTTCTGGTACCCCTTGAATTGTTTCTTTCATAAAATTTTGGATGCATGATTTTATATGTGAATGGCTTGTGCACACATAACAAGGTACAACCCGTAATGGTCAAGAAAGGACCCCGTGGTACGCCTCGGTGCCACAATCCTTATAAAAGGAGCGAAAGCTTCTTATTTTTGAGTAAAACCTATCAAACCTTTCATTTTTCAAGGTTTTGCTCAAAAAGACAAGTACTTCCCATAAGATTTGTCAAAACCTCAACCGCTTATATCACTAGTTGAGGGGAGTATTTGATGAAAACTTTGTTCACAAATTGTTCACAAAGGTCACTCTTCCCGCAACACTCAAAATGGTCATATTTATTCTCAAACGTTCAAAAATAACATTTTATATGCCATTTTGAGGGGAGAAAATTGTGTGATAAGAAATATGTTGTACATAAATGCAAATGAATCTGTGTACCTCGAGACTTAACCAACGAATCGACGGTACTAAACTGCTTGTAACTCGAAAAGACTTGTCTGGACGGGTAATAATTTCAAGCTAGTTCGCTAGTGATGTAAACGTGTCTCGCAAAGGACTTGTCTCGAGTAAAAGTACCATTCGAGAAACTTTTGATAGACATGAACTCGACGGGTTTGACAACCTTCCAAGGTTTGTCTACACCTTCAAGGAAGTTATTAGAGCTAGTTGTCACCTAAAACCGACAATATATCTCTTTAACTATTCAACGTAACCGTGTCTCGCGGAGATTGTCTATCTTTAGTGGATCAATTCATAAAGTCGCGCTCTTTCCTCACTGCATTTAACCATTAAAACTATTAAGCACATTAGGAGGGGAGTATTTATGCAAAAACTTATCTCTCACCGTGGTTCAAACATGTTTTCATTTACAAACCCTTTGAGAGATATTTTAACTTCATGTGGTTATAATGGCAAACATAGGTTAGTCATGGAGTTATAAGGTGACTAAGGTTAGGAATAACTGTCCTATGATCCGCCAGAGCCGGAGGGATCTACCCAAGGACACTACCATTAGTTTGTGAGAAGTCCTTAGAATGATTATAAAAAGGAGAAAATGAGAATCGGAGAAAGAAGGAGTTGAAGAATCAAAAGAAATGTAAAGTAAAGGGTGAAAAGAAATAGCCCTCCGTTATTCAACTTAGGGCGCATAACGGGTTCAATTCATATACTCTTGGTTGTCACTTAGTGACACCGGTATTGAAGATTAAAAGTCGTCATGGACCCGAAGGCGCATGCACTAAACCTTCTTAGCCACTCAAGTTTCTCTCAATGAAGCTTGTTTCATTCTCAGGGGAACCCTACATAAACTATTGGCTTTCTCTTAGAGATCACCGGTATTGAAGAAGGAGACCCTCTCCCTAGTCTCCGCTCGGAAAACCAAAACGCACTGTTGAGTCTAGAGCCAAGAGATTCATCAAAAGATCTCTTAGGAACATTTGACATTTAATCACTTGTTGATCAACAATAAGATCTTGATGATTCGATGGTTCATATCGAGTCCTTCACGGATCTTAGCAACTGTCGAGAACATTTATGAGAGGTTCACATCATGATCCTCGGTGATTAAATGGAAATTCTGCCGGGTCAACATCAAACAGACCACACAAGCAGTCACTTCGGTAACTCCCGTGGATTACGGGAGTGTGTCTCAAACGGTCTCTGATCGTGAGGTGATGCTTGGTGTACCTCAATGACTCATCTCGAATCAGATGTGCCCGGTACATCGCGTTATCTCACTTGTGGGACTCGGTTCGAGAACGGCCTTTGTAAGAATTAGAGTTGTGTTTTCACACTATGTCATAACACTCTCAAGTTCAAACTTGTAAGTGCTTGAACCGCTTATTACTAACCGCTTGAAATGTTTTCTTCTTATGGAAGCTCGAGGCGGGATGATCGTCTTGATTCTTCTCATGTTCACACCAACATCATCACTAATGGAAGTTCTACTCAAAAGCAACACAATCACGAATGATTCTTCGTCAAACCAAAGAATCTACAAAGTTAAAGACTTAGAGAACTTCACGAGATTGAATTCCAACGTCATAGGCGTGTGAGCATGTTGAAGAATGACGTGGAGACACTTTGGAGCAACAAGGCACTGAGGCGCGGGCGATGCGCATAACAACATACTATCACTTTCACCACAAAGAACAATGATCAAAGAACAAAGTTAAAGATGACGTCAAAGCATAAGCGCTCAAAGATAACGATCTCTACACCGGGAGATTGTTCGAATCAAGGCAATTCCTCTCACAAGAAAGAAGAATGTCGAAGGCGTCACGACTACTATTACATCAACGCCTTCACCGTTTACATTCATATATACTGAGGAGGAGATTGTTGGAATCACTCCTAAACAAGATTTCAAGTATTTATATTTCATATGTAATAGGTAGCTTTATTATGGCCTTTATGTTTGTTTAAGGTCAAGCTTATGTAGAAGGCCCATAAGCTTGATCCAAGCCCAATAAGGAATAGGGAAGGAGAGGAGTGTTGCCCTAGCTCCTTGCCTATATAAACTATTGTAAACCCTCATTTGAGGGTTGGTTGTTCAAGTTATTCTCTCATTCACTCTTGTTTCATAACCGGTCATACTATATCGTGTGTGTGTGCTTATGACTTGTTCATCCGCCTTATCTCTTCTCTTATAAGCTTGTGTTGTAAAACTAGTGACCTAACACAAAGGCTTTTGCATTCTCCTTATACCTCTCAAGCTCAGCGGTCAATTTATCATTCGCGGCCTTAACATCGCGATTGACCATTTTAACTTTCTCAATTTCAATGCCACAATTATTGATTAATGATTCAAATAAGACGTGTTTCCTCATCAGTCTCAGTATTTTGTGCCACACAACCTCTACTAGGATCCACATCTAGAGTTTCAGAGTGAATATTGCTACTACTCGGATCGTCCAGGCATGTATCATAAGTAGGTGCTTGCGTCACAGAATGCTGTTTGTCATGAGTAAACACATCAAATATGAAATTGTTATAGCATGGATCAATGATTGGTACCTCGAGATCGCATTGGCGTCATAAGCAGGAGGTGCGTCGAATCGGTTTCATACGTAGCTTCCTCAAGATTTGCCATGAAGATGCAGTTCGCATTGATTTCCTCTAGGTCTTCCAATTCATCCATAAGAGCAAAAATCATGTTCCTCAAGACTCAACTGCATCCTCGCTTGAGTGCAATTGCCAACAACATTGCTTTCAAGATACGCAAAATTCTTCTTGTTTGGCTTAGTGGGACAATTCCTTGCAATGTGACCTACCCTTGACAATTGTAACACTTAACTCGATTACTGATTCACATTTCCATAATTCCCAATGACTTGAGTGCAACATTCCCATTCGATTACAATGTTCTATTCCCAACATTCTGACCCATCTGATTTCTAACATTCTGACCCAACTGATGACCATGATTCGGAACCACCTAATTACCCATGTGAAATCCAGTAGCATATCCCTGCTGATTTCCAATTACTCCAACCATTTGTCCTTGATAACCCATATTCAAACCCGGCTGTGCAATTTGCCTGTTGAGAGTGTTTGATGAAATCCTTTGGTTGTTGATAGTTGGTGTGGAATAGCGACCTTTGAATACTTTAGTCAAATAAGCAAATGCATTTGACAAAGCCTCTTCTTGTTCAGTTTCAAGATCAGGGATTCCTTGTTCCTAGTATTGTGGATACTTTTGTTGATGAATGACTTGTTGTTCTAGAGGATAGAATTGTTGTTGAGGGATAACATCTTGTTGTTG